>WOXC01011606.1:0-154399 GCA_011680675.1 Gymnobelideus leadbeateri | reverse complement strand
CTGCACATCTTATCTCCCATTTATAGGCAAAAGAGTATTAATAATAGTATTTATATATATATTTGAAACCTTTAATGTTACGACCTTGAATTTTAGATCCATTTCCTTCCTCCCTTGTCACCCATTCCTTCTTGGGATATAAGTAATTCAGTATATGTTGTACATGTCTAGCTATGCAAAACATTATCATAGTAGATATATTGTACAAGGCTGCTTATAATTCCCTCCCACTCATCCCACCCCCCACCTGGTCCATTCCCTACATGATCCTGTCCCTCTTCTATAGTGGGTACTTCCAACCTCCCCTCACCCCAAGGATGCCCTCCCATCCATCATCCCATCTCTCATCCCCCTTCCCCCTATCCTGCTGCAGGTTGAGATATCCCATTTAGTATGTATGTCATTTTCTCCCTGAACCAAATTCCGTGTGAATGTGGTTTTGCCTTTTTAGCCTTCCTTATTCTCCCCCTCCTTTGCACCCACTTCCCCTACATGAGATAGTTTACCCTACCATGTCTCTCCCCATCTCCTCTTGCCACTTTCCTCTCTCACCTCATAATTTCATCCCTTGAGTACTCTCCCTTCCCAACAAAATCAACCTATGCCCTCTATCCATATATAACTGTAACCATATACACACACATTCACATATGTATTCATATGACCACACCCCCTTCTTCCATTATTTTCATAGTGAGAAAGATATCATCAGTCACAGTTATTGCTTTTCCATATAGGAATGTAAATAGTTCAACTTTGATAAGTTCCTTTTGATTTCTTTTCCCTGATTACCTTCTCAGGCATCTCTTCCTTCTTGCGTCTGGATGTCAAATTTTCTATTCAACTCTGGTTTTTTCCTCAAGAATGCTTGAAAGTCCTCTATTCCACTGAATGACCATATTTTCCCCTGAAACAAAATACTCAGTTTTGCTGGGTAGGTGACCCTTGGGTTCATTCCCAGTTCTTTTGCCCTCTGGAATATCATATTCCATGCCCTTCGATCCCTCAGTGTAGAAGCTGCCAGGTCCTGGGCTATTCTGATTGTGTTTCCACAATATTGAAATTGTTTCTTCCTGGCTGCTTGTAGTATTTTCTCCTTGATCTGGGGATTCTGGAACCTGGCTATAATATTTCTGGGAGTTTTCTTTTTGGGATCTTTTTCAGGAGGTGATCGGTGGATTCTTTCAACCTCTATTTTGCCCTCTGGATCTAAAATGTCAGGGCAGTTTTCCTTGAGAATTTCTTGAAGGGTGATTTCTAGGTTCTTTCCTTGATCATGGCTTTCAGGTAGTCCAATAATTTTTAAATTGTCTCTCCTGGATCTATTCTCCAGGTCAGTGGTTTTTCCCATGAGATATTTCACATTGCCTTCTAATCTTTCGTTTGTTTGGATCTGCTTAACAGCATCTTGATTTCTCATAAAGTCACTAGCTTCCATTTGCTCCAGTCTAACTCTGAAGGAATGAATCTCCTCAGTGAACTTTTGAGATTCTTTTTCCATCTGGCAAATTCGACTTTTTAAGGCATTCTTCTCCTCAGTGCCCTTTTGGGCCTCCTTTGCCATTTGAGCTAGTCTATTTTTTAAGGTGTTGTTTTCCTCAGTCAGGCTGTTGACCCTCATTTCATACTTTTCCTGCATCCTTCTCATTTCTCTTTCTAATTTTTCCTCCACTTCTCTTATTTGATTTTTAAAGTCCTTCTTAAGGTCCTCTATGGCCTGCAACCCACTCATGTTTTCCCCTGGGGCTTTTGGAGCAGGACTTCTGACCTCACAGTCCTTTTCCCGCTCTATGCCCCCAAAATAGGAGTCTAGGGTTGCATTTTTCTGTTTCCTTTGCCTTGGCATGTTGCCACTTAATTGCTTGACTTTTGGGCTTGTTGCCACACTATGGCTTTAAGGCCAGATAGAGGAATTTTCGTCCCGAACGTGTGGGGGGCAACTTCCGTTTCTGGCAAGCTGTAAACCCACCCACAACTTCCACCCTAGATCACAATCCAGATCCAGGGAGGTTAAAGCAAGAGCGATTACCCCCCAAGACTGATCGCTGGATCTCCCCACGATTTGTAGGCTGGGAGCCGGAAATGCCTCTGAAAACTACAAAATGGCTTGTCTCCTCAGCGGCTTCTAGCCCCCAGGGGAGGGAGCTGACGCATTCCCCAAATACAGGTCCCAAAGTCCATAGGACACTCACCTCTTACTTTGTCCTAGGCAAGTCTATGTTGATAATTCTGGAATCTCCACAGTTCCTGGTGTTCTGGGGTTCCTCCAGCTGGCTGCTGGCCCTGCCGCCCTGGGGCTAAAACCTCAGCTCAAGTGGACCTGGGCTCTGCGCGCTGCCGGCTCCCAGACCACTGCGCTGGTCCTTCCTGCAGGGTGCTGGGCTGTCCTCAGCGGGAGGTTAGCTTCTCTGTGTCGTTCTGTGGGTGCTGGGGCTCCAGAAGTTTTTCAGAGTCCTTTTTTACATAGTTTGTGGAGAATCTGGGGGCAGAGAGGCTTGGACTCGCTGTTTCTACTCCGCCACTTGGCTCCGCCCCCAATAGTGTAAATATTAAATAAATGCTTATTCCCTTCCCCTTCCCTCTTTTATTTATTAATAATAAATGGCTTTCTGGAAAGGCATATTCAGATATGACAAAATATTACACATATGTATATATAATATTACATATATCATATCGATAAATATACACACACACACACACACACACACACACTGTATCTGTGTAGGAGGACTCTTACCTTTGGCCAGCTCTAATTGGTTTCAAGATTTTTCTTGATATTGAGTATAAATTTGTCTCTTTGCAAGATCTACCCATGTCTCAATTTTTTCCCTTTTATTCAAGTGTTTGTTTGGATAATGCCAAGGCAAATATAAGGGACAGCTAGGTGGTACCACAATGCATATTTTAGCTCTCTGTTCCTGAGTTCAAATGTGACCTCAGATATTTGCTAGTGTGTAACCCTGGGCAAATCATCTATCCCTATTTGCCTCTGTTTCTTTATCAGAAAAACAAGCTGGAGAAAAAAAAATGCATACCACTATAGTACCTTTTCCAAGAAAACTCCAAATGGAGTCACAAAGAATCAGAAACAATTGGAAGTTACTGAACAACAGCAAAGTCTAGCAGTGCCAACAGAGGATCTGATCTGGGTAGATTCATTTATCCAACATATTTTTCTTGTGTGCTTATTGTATACAAAGTATTAAGAAAAGGCTAAGTTAGGTGGCATAATGAATGGAACACTGGCCTTGAAGTCAGGAGGATCTGACTTCAAATGACACTCCAGACACTCAGTAGCTGTGTGACCCTGGGCAGGTCACTTAACCCTGATTGCCTCAACAATTTAAAAATAAAAACAAAAGACCCTCCCCACCTACCCACCCCTAAATAAAAAATATTGAGAGCTTTAAAGAAGATCAAGACATTTTCATTCCCTCAAGAAGCTTAAAACCTAACAGGACAGGGACGACATACATGCATCCAAAAAGCAAACCCAGTCTATGCACCAGGTATTGGGGTTTTATAGAAAAAACAATAGATCTGAGGCAAGAGGATTTGAGTTTGAATCTCTGCACTGCTGTTCATTTCCTGTGTGATTTTGACAGTCACACAATCTCTTTTTTTAAATTAAATTTTATGTTTATTTTTAGTTTACATTATTCATTTCCACAAGATTTTGAGATACAAATTTTCTCCCTGTCTTTCCCCTACCCACCACCCCAAAACAGTGATCCCATCTCTATACCCCCTCCCTCAATCTGAGCTCTCCTATATACTCCCCTATTCCCCCTCTGACTTTCTAGTAGGGCATAGTAGATTTCTATGCCCCAGTACCTGTATATCTTATTTCCCAGTTACATGTAAAAATAATAATAATATATATTTTTTTAAACATTTGATTTTAAACCTTTGAATTCCAGATTCTTTCCCTTCCTCCCTCATCACCCACCCTTCCTGGGAAGAAAGGCAATTCAATAGAGGTTGTACACGTTAGCTATGCAAAACATTTCCATGGTGGATATATTGTGAAAGACTGACTATATTTCCCTCCGTCCCATCCCACCCCCACTTATTCTATTCTCTACTTTGACCCTGTCCTTTTTCAAAAGTGTGTGCTTCTAACTTCCCTCCACCCCCAACCTGCCCTCCCCTCCATCATCCCCCCTCTCGTCCCCTTCCCCCCTACTCTCCTGTAGGGTGAGATATCCTATTTAGTGTGTGTGTCATTCTCTCCCTAAGCCAAATTCAATGAGAGTAAGGTTGACCCATTTCCTTTTGCCTTCCTGTTCTTCCCCTCCAGTGTAACAGTTTCCCCTTGTCTCTTCTATATGAGATAATTTACCGAATTCTGTCTCTCCCCATCTTCTATCATTATATTCCTCTCTCACCTCTTAATTTCACCTTTTAAGTATCATCCCTTCCTATTAAATCAGTCCTGTGCCCTCTATGTATACCTGTACACATATATACACACACCCACACATGTGGCACATATACCCTCCTATAAAGACATATGTATGTATGTGTGTCTATATATATATATACACACACATACACACACATTTATATTCCCTTCAACTATCCTCACATTGAGAAAAGTTTCAAAGTTACAATTATCATTTTTCCATGTAGGCATGTAAATAGTTCAACTTTGATAAGTTGCTTATGATTTCTTTTCCCTGTTTACCTTCTCATGCTTCTCTTGTTTCTTGTATGTGAATGTCAAATTTTCTATTCAACTCTGGTTTTTTCAATAAGAATGCTTCAAAGTCCTCTATTTCATTGAATGACCATATTTTCCCCTGAAACAGGATGCTCAGTTTTACTGGATAGGTGATTCTTGAATTTAATCCCAGTTCCTTTGACTTCTGGGATATCATATTACAAGCCCTTTGATCCCTCATTGTAGAAGCTGCCAGATCCTGTGTTATACTGACTGTGTTTCCACAATATTCAAATTGTTTCTTCTTGGCTGCTTGTAATAATTTCTCCTTGATCTGGGAACTCTAGAAGCAGGCTATAACATTCCTAGAAGTTTTCTTTTGGGGATCTTTTTCAAGGTGTGATTGGTGGATTCTTTAAACCTCTATTTTGCCTTCTGGTTCTAAAACATCAGGGCAATTTTCCTTGAGAATTTTTGAAGGGTGATTTCTAGGTCCTTTTTTCGATCATGGCTTTCAGGTAGTACAATAATTTTTAAATTATACCTCCTAGATCTATTTTCCAGGTCAGAGGTTTTTCCAATGAGATATTTCACATTGCCTTCTATTTTTTCATTTGTCTGGATCTGTTTAATAGTATCTTGATTTCTCATAAAGTCACTAGCTTCCTTTTGCTCCAATCTAATTCTGAAGGAATTATTCTCTTCATTGAGCTTTTGAGATTCTTTTTCCATCAGGCAAATTCAGCTTTTTAAGGCATTCTTCTCTTCTTTGGTTTTGTTTTTTTTTTTTTTTTGAGCCTCTTTTGCTATTTGAATTAGTCTATTTTTTAAGGTGTTGTTTGCTTCAGTCAGGTTGTTGACTCTGTTTTCATGATTTTCTTGCATCATTCTCATTTGTTTTCCCAATTTTTCCTCCACTTCTCTTATTTGGTTTTCAAAATCCTTCGTAAGCTCCTCTATGACCTGTAAGCAATTGATATTTTTCTTGGAAGCTTTTGGTACAGGAGTTCTGACTTTGTTGTCTTCCTCCTGTTCCATGCTTTGATCCTCTTTGTCCCCCCAAAAAGGAATCTAGAGTCAGGTTGCTGGGCTTGCTTTGCTTCCCTTGCTTGCTCATGTTGCTACATAATTACTTGACTTTTGAGCTTTTTACCACAGTAGAACTCTGCTTCCAGAGAGGAGAGCTTTGTCCCAAATTGCTGGGGTTTTCGAAGCTGCTGGAGCTATTAGTTGGCTGTCCTCTCCACCCTAGAAAGCAATCTAGATCCAAGCAGGTTAAAGCAAGAGTGATTACCCTCTGAATGGTCCCTTGGTCCCCCTACAATCTGCAGGCCAGGAGCTCTGAGGCAGCCATAGGACAGCGGCTGAGCACCTCAGCTGCTTCTCCCTCAGTGGGAAGAGGCCCAACCATACTCCTGGACACCCTGTCCCACAAAGTCCACACTGAATTCTCACTTTGTCTTTTGCATTTATGGGTTGATGATTCTGGAAACCACCATGGCTGCTGGTGATCCAGTCTCCCAAAGTCCCTCTAGCCACAGCTGGTTGGGGTGCCCTGGGGCTAAAACCAAATGCTCATGGGAGGCTGGGTGCTTCTCCCAGCATTCTGTGATGGACCCTTCCTGCTCACCTGCTGGGCCACCTTCAGCAGGAGATTTGTTTCTCTCTGTCATTTTGTGGGTTCTGTACCCCTAAAGTTTGTTTAGAATCATATTTTATGGGTATTTGAGGTGGTTGTGGGGGGAACACAGGGAGTTTTCCTGCTTCTACACCGCCATCTTGGCTCCCTCCAAAAAGTTATATAATCTCTCTAAGCCTCAGTCTAGTCATCAAAAAAATGGTAGTGGAGTAGGGAAAAAAAAAACGCTGGTGGTGGCCAGAACATCTATGTTAATAGTCTAACTCTGCTACAGATAACCTATATGATTATTAGTAAGTCTCTTTATATCTGTCAGTAGATCTCAAGCTTTTTTTGGTCTCATGATCCTTTTATAATCTCAAAAATTATTGAACAATCCCACCTCCATAAGATCTTTTGTTTATGTAGGTTATATTTGATATTTGCCACAGAGAAATTAAAATGTTTTAGTATTATTAGGAAAATCATTTTGATCTTGCATGTAGAATTCCTGAAAGATACTTCATTTATAAGGAAAAGAGTAAGTTGGAGTAAATGCTCCCTGGAAATTCCTTCTAGCTGTAAATATTTCCACTATTATCTCCCAGGGTGCTTGAAATGATTAAATGTCACTCTAAGGTATTATGTAAATGTCACTGATTATTACTATGAGGTGCAACTTGATTCTTCTAACACATTTTAATTTTTATTTCCTTTTGACATGTAGGCTCCAAACTTTTTTGATTGTGCATTCCTAAATAAAACATATTATGAATGAGCACCCACAAAATCTGAGGTATCCAACCCAAAACAACTATGGTAGGTGGAAGAATGAGCTTTTACTGGTCCCATAGTGCAGAGTCTACTCTCCTTAAAGGAAAGTGGTGCTTACTCACCCTTGAAATGGGTGTGAGGTGAGAGGAGAAGGGGGAGGTGGCTCTCATTGGTACCAGCACAGTTTCTGCTGTGGGTGCTCTCAGGGTGGTTGTTCTAACAGTCCTGAGGGGCCAATGGCCTGGTAAAAGTAGGGAGGTTGGGTTCTTCAACTGAAGGGGAGAATACAGAAGTATTAAGGGATAGAGTAAAAGTGGGGGCAGGGTTGTGTTGGAGACAAGGACTATAACTCCAGGGAGGGTGGGATTCAATCCATCATCCCACCCTCTAATTGGCTGTCCATACATCATTTAGGGGAATGCTATGACCTCTACTTTGTAGATAAATGTTCCATAGAAAAGATTAGGAAGCACAACATAGAGCGGTGGTTCTCAAAGTGTGATTTAGATACACTTGAAGGTCTGAAAGACCTTTTCAGGGTTTCCACAAGGTCAAAACTATTTTCATAATAATACTAAGATATTTTAATTTATACTTTGGTAACTATCAATAAATATAACACATACAAGCAATAGCTCTTTAGAAGGAGGTTGTTCTCAGTAATTTTTCAGAGTATAAAGGGATCCTGGGACCAAAAAATTTTGAGATCTGACAGAAGGAGAGAGAGCTGACCTTGGGGTCTTGATGACCTGGTTTTACATTTCAACTTTAGCATCTATTAGCTGTGATACCCTGGGCAAGTCACTGAACCTCTCAGGACCTTAGTAGGAAATTGGAATCATTGATAGTTGAGATCCCTTTTAACTCTGAATCAATGATCTTATGACCATGGGACAACTAAGTAAAGATATTTTCACCCACGAGTAAGAAACTGAATAACAGGATCATTCTTTGGGTTTATTTCACCTTTCTGGGTTGACTTCTTCATTCACAGCTTTTTCAATGACACATATTTCCTGCCTAGGGCCAACTCCAAATGTGTTTGTGTTTGTAAACATCATTGATTCACTGAGTGACTCAGACTCTAAAGTATAATTTTCTATGTTTGAACAACCAGTCTAGACACAATAAAATGTTACACATTTGTATTTCAATAGAACTGTATGGAATATTACATGTGACTTTCTGCCCAGAACCTACTAAAAAAAAAAAAAAAACACACAACTAACTAGATAGGTGAAGTCATAGGTAGGGGAACTATTTTGGTGGAATATCATTATTATTTATTAATGGCATTCCTGATTTAGGGTAATCATAGGGGGAAAATGAGAACAGCACTAAACAATGTTTTTCCAGTAAACTTGAGAAGTGGGAAGCTGCCAACCTCTCTCATTATATGATTGTTTCCCAATAGACCATTAAAACACATGTGGGATCCTGCTCAACTAGAATATGTTGTATACCTTGTACTTTTTATATAAAATTATTATTTTTATACCATAACCTCCATGGGGCGGATTAGTTTATACAATCCCTATTTCACAAACCTTAGTCAAGACAAAACTCGTATGATGAGGAAATGTGAAATTTCGATATAGGGTTTTAATGGAATGTAATCTTATGTAATAGGTTCTGATGAATATGCAAAGGGTCTCAGAAATATGCTGGAGAAGCCTGGTTCTTGGAGAGTCCTGTTGAGGAGGAATAGAATTATCTGGGAGAGACTATGGAGCTTGCTTTGCTGCATTTTATAGTTGATTCCCCTCAGCTAAGCATTGGGAGAAGCTGTAAAGGCACAGTATCCTTTATGACTGCACTCTTTGTGGATCAGTTAAATTCTTTAGCTCAGTATACACTGAGAAATGATTTTGTAAGGGGAGAAGCCTTCTCCCTTCAGTGGCTAAGATGTGGCCTTGTGAAAAACACAAAATTGGAGCTCGTGCCTTTGTATTTGTCCTCTGGTGTTAGGTGAAGGAGATTTACTTGGAAGCTCCCAACCTTGTGAGTTTTAAAAGAATGAGAGAGCCAGCCTCCAGGAATCCAGAAGTTTTGGGAAAAGATTCAAAGCTTGGTTTTGTAGCCAGCACTGGATTGATACCCCAAGGAGCAAGGGTTTTTAGGAATAACCTTTATGACCCAGGGCAATGGATACTGAGGCAAGGACTCCTTCAGCAGTCAGACAACCTTTGGAAGGGAACTGATGGGAAAGGAATGTAGTAAGTGAGCTGAGAATGAACCTATTTTCCCCAGAGATCAAGGTGGTATAGGGGAGAGAATATTTCAGAAACATTGAGGAGAAATGATTGTTCCTTTTTTTATTTGCAATTTTCTTTTCTTTTATAGCTTAGATGCATATATATATGTAAAATAAAAATAACATATATCCACATGTTTATATATATACACACATATACATACATATATATATATATATATATATACACACATGTGTGTGTATGCATGCCTTTGTAAAAGCTAAGTGTTGTCAAGTGGCTAAATGGAACTTGTGTCACTCTCCTAACAAAAGGGGAGTAGGGGGAGGGTGCACAGCTGGTGGGGGATGGAGCTTAAAGCAGTGAAGGAGAGATCTCCACAAAACCTTCCAAGTACTCCAGAACTCTGAAAGGCAGATGCATCCTGCCTAACCGTGGGATAGAGAGGCCAGAATATATAAGCCACACTTAAAATACATTTCAAAAAGTGTGTGAATTTTATTAATTTTTTGGAGGGGGATTGGTTCTGTGGAGGATAGATTAATGATTAAAGCTCACATCTCTGTAGCAATTTAAGGTTGACAGATCACTTCCTTCGCACCAGTTCCATGAGCAAGTACCATCGTTACCCTCAATTAACAGGTGAAGAAATTGACATTCATAAGATAATAGACTTAAAAGTTTGAAGGAAACTTGGAGATCATCTAGTCCAAAACTGTTATTTTATAGATGAAGATACTGAGCTCCAAATAAATGAAGTGACTTGTTCAAAGTCCTCTCACTTTAAAGTCAACATGTACTTTCCATTGAAATGTATGTGCAACTATGTGGCACAGTAGATAGAATGTCAGGCTGGGAGTCAGGAAGACTCATCTTCCAGAGTTCAAATCTGACCTCAGACACTTACTACCTGTGTGACCCTGGGCAAGTCACTTACCTCTGTTTGTCTCAGTTTACTCATCTGTTAAAAAAAAATGAGATGGAAAAAGAAATGGTTGACGACTCCAATATCTCTGCCAAGAAATTTTCTAGTGGGGTCATGAAGAGTTCAACACCACTGAAATAATAGTGCAAAAAGTTTATACTTCTCCTGAAGAGAATCCCTCACTGGAGGCCTTCAAGCAAAGTAAGGATAGGCATTTATCAGATATATTTCAAAGGGGAATCATTCAGATTTTGGACTAGATGGTCACTGAGGTCTCTTCTAATTGTTAAATCTGAGGATTTGAGGGCTTATAAATAGGTCAATCTGTTGGTAAATTCTGGAATTAGATTTGCATCCATATGTCCTGAACCTTAATCCTATGCATGTGTAGACATTTCTGGGCTGGAGAAGGCAACAAGAGCATGGGATTGAGGAATGTAAGACTTCACAGAACTTTGAGAAATAAGTTAATCTATACCCCCTTATTTTAAAGATGAGAAAACCAAGGGCCAGAGAGAGGAAGGAACTTTTACATGGTGACACAAGCAGTAGAGAGTAGAGTTATGGATTAGAATCCAGATTCTTTACTCCAGATCCATCGCATTGGTTTTATTTATTTTTTCCCACCCCACTAAAGTACCAGAAGTGCAAAATTACCATATTAGCTGGTCTTAGAGTCCTGAAGCATCTCTATTTTTAGTCACATTGAGAAAAATAATTTAACTGATATCATTTATTTTACATCACATGCATTTTTCAAATGTGTTCCTCCCCTTTCCCTCCTAAAGAGTAATCTCTACAAATAGAGAATTAAAAATATAATAACAACTTTCTTTTTAGCAAAACTAATGGACATATTGAAAATTCTGGGAGTGGCTAGCTGGTGCAATGAATAGAGCACCAGCCCTGGAGTAAGGAGGACCTGAGTTCAAATCTGGCTTCATACACTTAACACAAAAACTAGCCATGTGACCTTGGGCAAGTCACTTAACCCCAATTGCCCTCCAAAAAAAAAGGGAAAAAAAGAAAAGAAAATTCTGGCAATGTATGTAGTTTTCCACACTTATAGTACCCCAATGCCAAAAAGAAGGGTGAGGTGAGATACTGTGATACTCTCCTATCTCTTTTAGGGGGTCAGACTTGGTCATTATAATTTCATAGGTTTCAGTTTTTATTATTTTGATGTTGTTCTTTCCATTTATATTATTGCAGTATGTATAGTTTTCTTACTTTGATATGCATTAATTTCTATTTCTTTACTATGCTTCTCTGTATAAATAATATGTAGCATTTCTTACAGTGTAGTAACATTTCATTATATTAATTCAGAAAAAAATATGTAACCATTGCATAGTTGCTGGGTGTCTACTTTGTTCCCAGTTTTTGCTGACATAAAATGTATGTGTGTGTGTGTGTGTGTGTATCTATCTGTTCTTGTTTAGTTGTTTCAGTTTATACTCTGAAAAATTAGTAAGAACCCTTTCACAGACTTTTTGTTTATATGAGTTATATCTAACAATATTAACACATCAGAAATAGCATGCCCATTTTAGTATTATGATGATAGTTTTGACTCCTGGATCCCTTAAAATGATCTTGGGGAATCACAAGGGGTCCTTAGACCACACTTTTGGAACTAGTAATCAAGCACTATCACTCCATTCCCAGGAAGAAGAAACCAACATCAAAAGACATTTAGAAATTTTCTCAGGGTAAAGTAACTATTAAAAGTCAAAGATAGTATTCAAACCTAGAACTTCTGAATTCAAGCCTAGCATACTGTCCACTATACCACACTCTCAAATTATCATTTAGGGGACAGTAGATATTGAGGACTTCTTTGCTGATTCCATAAGATTTTCTAAGTAAACTAATATTTTCATCGGCAAATAGTTTTGTCTCCTCTTTGCATAGATTTTTCTCTTTTCTTTCCTTCTTTTCTTTCATTTCTTTTTCTAGAGCTTCTAGAACTATCTCAGATAGGAGAGGGAGAAGGGGGCATTTCTTACCTGACTCTTTTACTGCAAATGGTTCTAGGACTTTTTCCATTACATATAATACTAGTTTTTAATTTTAGATGGATACTTTTAAAAATTTATATCAAAGATAGTTTGCCTATGCTTTATAGAGATTTTAGCATGAATGAGTATTTTGCTGTTTCAAGGACTTTTTTTCTGCATCTGTTGAAATATTCATATCTTTCTGAATAATTTTAATATGATTAATCATATTGTTTTCAGTCTTGAACCATCCTTGCATCCCTGGTATAAATACAACCTGACCACTTCATTTCTGTCTTTTTCAGTTCTGTCTGACTATTCCTGAGTCACCATTTGGGGTTTTCTTAGCAAAGATACTAGAGTGGTTTGCCATTTCCTTCTTTAGATCACTTGAGGAGGAAACTGAGGCAAACAGGTTTAAGTGACTTACTTAGGGTCATAGAGTTCCAGTCAGACTGGATCTGAACTCAGGAAGATGAGTCTTCTTGACTCCAGACTGCCTACTCTATTCATTTGCCCCACCTACCTGCTAACTTGGTCATAATGAATATAATGAATGATTTTTAAAAATAGTTTTTTAAATATTGTTTTCAGTTCCAAATTCTCTCTCTCTCTCTCTCTCTCTCTCTCTCTCTCTCTCTCTCTCTCTCTCTCTCTCTCTCCCCAACATTCTATTAAATTTTTTCTAATCAATATTCACTAAGAAAATTGGTATATAGTTCTTTTTGTTTTAGGACCACATTTGTTTCATTAGAGAAGATTGGTAGATTGTTTCCTTTCTAAGTTTTTAAGAATAATTTCTCTAGTAAAGTATAATTTTTTTTTGCTTTATGGGGGGCAATTGGGGGTAAGTAACTTGCCCAAGGTCACACGGCTAGGTGTTTTTGTTTGTGTGTGTTAAGTGTCTGAAGCCAGATCCGAACTCAGGTCCTTCTGACTCCAGGACCAGTGCTCTACTCACTGTGCCACCTAGCCACTCCCATAAATTTTTTTTAAGTTTGATAGAATATCATATTTACCTCTGGACCAACACAAACACACCCACTGGTCCTCTATTCTAATCCTTTTTTCTCTCCTTTTTTCTTGTTCTAACTGAGCTAAACCAACATTTGATGATTTTTGCTTGGGTGAAGGCAAGACAGAAATTGTTTAGAATTCCTAAAATTTTTATAGAGTACTAGTCAGAGGGTATGTTTTTAACTCTATACCCCACCTCCCAGTCTCCCAGGGGCAGGTGTGGGTGACTCCCATAGAGACTGTTGAAGAGTCAAGAGAAAGGGATCCTAAGATGGGTCTAAGGCCCAAGTCTGTGAGTCAGTGTGTTGTAATGTTAAGGGAATTGAAGATCTTCCCTGCCCCCTTAATAGGCCCATGTGACCTGCTTTGAGCTCTGGCCCAGACTACAGCTTGAATCACATGGAGGTCACAGTGGGAGGAGTTTGCCAAATGTGGAGCTTGAAGAGAGAGCTGAGGCAGAACTGGGAGAGAGCTGAGGCAGAGTAGCTAGGGAGAGTGAGAGAGGGAGGAATTTTGCCTAGGGGAGCTTATTGGTAGGAAGCCCTAACCAAGGCAAGGCTTGGGGATGTCCATGTTCCCTGGATTGGTGATATGTATAAATTTCTTTGTTACCATGGTGGAATTGGCTTTCTGGTATTTGAATAAATATCTTGGTTTCATCTTTGAGGAAGAGAATTTGTTATACTTTACAATTCAACCCTGGAAATACGTCTGCATATTCATAGCAGCTGCTATGGGTATTGCATTGGCAATATACATGTCTTTGCTAACTTGTGGGAGATGGCAGGAAAGGGGTGTTAAGTGAGTATTTTAATGATTAGAGATTATTAATTTTTAAGTATTTAATCTTGTTGGTAGTCTTTTTTGTTTTTTTTACCTAATGAAATCAGCTAAAATTGTTTTATATGTGTTCTTATTTTATTTTTAGAGTTTAAAATTTTAGATTTTAGGTTCAGAGAAAGTGAGTAATCTTCATCTTGCTGGACACTGAGCAACCTCTTCCCCTTCCCCATCTCTTTCTCTCCCTCTCTCTTTCTCTCAACACTTTGTGCTCATCTCTGTGTCACTCTGTCTCTTTTTTTCTCTGTATCTCCCTGTCTCTTTATCTGTCTCTCTGTCACTTTCTCTCTCAACTATCTTTAAATACTAGATTGATGCAAGAGCTTTCCCTGTAATAATACATAAAATAATTCTAAGCCCCAAAGTTTCAACAAATGACACAAGCCAAGCGTAATAATAAACAAAATTGCATCTAGTACAAATTTAGTTTGGTGAGGAAGGGATAGCACTAGATAAAATAAATCTATGGGAGAAAGGGATTGATGTAGCAATTAAGACACAGCTATCAGTGGGTCAGTGATATTGGAAGAGAGCAACTCATGCCCTAGAAAGGTCTGTAGGCCAATACACTGCCATGTTACTGGGAGATGGTGAGGTGAAATGTAGGGGAGAGATGAAGGTGGATCTTCAGGGAAGATATGACACATTTCCCCACCTACCATGCTGGCAGTCAATAAACATTTATTAAGTACCTACTATGTGTTAAGTATGGCTCTAAGCCCTGGGGATACAAAAAGATAGCTTGTAAAGAGCTCACAATCTAACAAGGGAGAGAACAAGCAAAGATTTACAAACTAGCTATATACAGGATAATTAGGAAATGATTAACAGAGGGAAAGCAATAGAATTAAGTAAGACTGGGAAATCCTTTGAGTAGAAGATGAAATTTTCATTGGGACTTGAAAGAATTCATGGTAGCAAGCAGAGATCAGGAAAGAGAACATTCCAGGCATGAGGTTCAGTCAATGAAAAGGAGTGGGGTGTTTTATTCATGGAGGTCAATGTTACTGGATTAAAGAGTACCTTGTGGGAGTGAGGTATAAGAAGACTAGAAATGGGGCCTCGGTTATGAAGGGCTTTGAACCCCAATGGAGGACTTTCTATTTGATCTCCCAGGTCCACGCTAATTTATTGAATAGGGGGTGGGGTGACATGATCACACCTGAGCTTTAAGAAAATCACTTTGGCAGCTGCCCGGAGGACAGTCTGGAGTGAAGAGAGACTTGAAGCAGGCAGACCTACTGGTAGGCTATTGCAACAGTCAGAATGTGAGGTAATGAAAGCCTGCAACAGGGTGGTGATGTCATCAAAGAAGAGAATGGGGCATATAGGAGAGGCATTGCAAAAATGAAATCAACGGTCCTTGGCAACAGATTGAATATGGTAGGAAAAAGGGAGTAATTGATGATGTTGGCACTAAGGAACAAAGTCCCATTTGCCCCATTCTAGTTGTGGCTCCAAAAGCCCAGAAATCCTCATTTTTATCACTCACACAATTACCTTCACATGGCAGAAGCTGGTATTTCTTGGCTTCTGATGATTGCCGATATTTATATTTATAGCCAGGGATCTCCATGACTAAATTCCCTGCCCTTCCATTTCTGGACCATGTGTAACTTGTGGCCGGAGAGTAACAAAGGAACAGATTTTGCCCCGACAATTTTTTTTTCCTTTTTAAATACTGTGAAGACGACTGCATTCACCACATTAAAATGGATGATAAGAGGTCTGACTCACTTGGCACATAATTGTAGGGAGTGAATCAGGGATACAAGCATATGTTTTAATAGAAATGATAATTTTTTTTCTTTGGTTTTGCATCTCATGGCTTTGTGCTTTCCTGTAGATCTGAATGGGAGCTGGGAGGAGCTCTGATCATGGAGGCGCATTTTAAAAACAACGCTGGCTAGAGCTTTACTCATAATGTTAAAATTGGGCAGAATATGGCAGAAATGATTCTCTGTGACTGAGACCTGTTTGTTGTGAATTGCTAATTAGTATAATTGTTAACATTCAGAGAATTGCAAAGCAGAAAATTTTCAACCCTAACTGCTTATCATTCAGATGACAGTACTGAATTAAAATAACACAGCCACAAAATAAGTAACAAAATGTTCTATGAAATTTCCCAGGAACAATCTATTAGAGAACTATAGAAATTGTGCAGCAATGCAGATTGCTATTTTATTCAATTTCTACAAAACCTTTTTAGAAAAATACTGAGAAAATGCTTTGTAAAGGAGAGAATCTACAAAGGACAGAAATTCTATTCCTTCTAGACCTCAGTTCAAGAGCCCATCCGCTATACAGGGCCTTTCTCTCGGCCCCAAAGAATCCTTCATTAAGTGTAATATGGAATCTTCTTTATTACTTGCAGAAAAGCTGAAAGAATTTTATTCCAAAGAAATCAATACATATTCTAAGAAGAAGAAAATTCATGGAAATACCCAGGCACGTTGGAGATTAGAAGCACTTTTTGCGTAGGCCTATTGAAATAAAGAACATTCAAAAAATCCTTATGCTTCTACTTTGAAATTGCCATCTTTTTTGAGATTTGATTTAAAGGGTTTTTTTTGTCAAAATTAATACAAGGCTGGAAGCTCCACCAAATCAAATCCAAAAAGCTGGCTCGGCACTGTTGTTTTAATTTAAATCTGAAATTGAACACAAATTGATATTAAGCCCCAGCTATTAAATAAACTGGTTGGAAGAAGGGGAGGGGGCAGGGATACTGAATGGGACTAATAAGCCAAAATTAACAAAAGTGATGCTAAAACTTTGATGCATACCTTGGTCATTGTTTCATATGATGAGTAGGCTGGCATGAATGGTACTTCTTGCAATTCTAAGTTCTCACCATTTGTGAGGTTAATGAGTATATGCCTCCTGAATTTGGAGAAAGAGGTCCTAGGTTGAAATCCCTGATCTGCCACTTAATTATCAGCTTGACCTTGAGCATGTCTTTGAGTTTTCCTCCTAGGCAAAATGAAGAGATTTGGCTATATGATTTCCTTCATTTCAAATGTTCATTTCATTTCCAAATATGTACCTCCCCTCCCCGGAAGCATCCTTTGTAGCAAAGGATATAAAAGGGGTAGGAACTAAACAGTACAGTAAAATTAACCAACAGGTCAACCAAGTTTGATAGTATGTATTGTATTCCCCAACCCATGGTCTCCATATTTGGGCCTCCCTAATGGGGGGGCGGGGCAAAAGGGGAAAGTATGACTGCATTTTCCTCTTTTTGGTAAAAAGAGAGGACCAGGTACATTTTTGGCCTCTTCCTCAGGGCCAAACTTAACCATAATTATTCAGTATCCATTTTGGTGGTTACTGTTGTTGCTATTATTTGCACTGTGGACTAGGTTTTCTAAGATCCTTTCTGAGTCAGGAACTTTGACACCTTAGTGGCACAGTGGACAGAGCACTGGACTTGAAGTTAGGAAGTTGTTTAGGTGTGTTTCAGTCATGTCCAACATTTTGTGACCCCATTTGGGGTTTCCTTGGTAAAGATACTGAAGCGGTTTGCCATTTCCTTCTCCAGCTTGTTTTAGAGATGAGGAAACTGAGGCAAATGGGTTAAGTGACCTGTCCATGGTCACACAGCTAGTAAGTGTCTGAGTCTAACTTCCCTGGAGTTAGGATGACCTGAGTTCAAATCCAGCTACAGACTTACTAGCTAGGTGACTTTGGCAAGTCAATGGATTCTAAAAGGTGGGGACAAGGAAGGAATGTTTGCCAGGCCTCACAATGCAGAGTAAAGAGGCAGACAATGATATATCAAGGTCAATGATCAGTTAGCAGTTTAATTAGACCAGAATCAAGGCTATATTAAAGCCAGATCTTGAAAGTTGGTTGTTAAATATTCAGTGTCAGCATTCATACGTTGGAATAAGCAAACACTACAAATAAAGATTTAAGTTATTGTTTTATTGATTATCTTGACTTTTAAAGTGATAAAGAAAAATTTAATCAGATGGATTAAAAAAATTTTCCATATATACATTTTCCCTGTAGAGAGTTGGTTGTTAAACAGTCACCAACATGTCACTGACTAAAATGCTGAGTGTGTAAAAGGGATTATTATGAAATAAGCCTAGAATGATAAATTGGGGCTAGACTATAGAGGAACATAGGTTCAAGTCCAAGAAGTTTTTATTTTGTCCTAGAAACAATTGTACAGGAAGCCTTCCTGAACCCCACTTAATTCCAATATTTTCTCTTTTGAAATTATTTCCTATTTATCCTATATGTAGCTTGCTTTGTATATATTAGTATTGGCTTTCCCCCTAGATTATAAGCTCCTTGAAGTTAGGGACTGTCTTTTGTCTCTTTTATATCCCCTATTTAGCACAGTGCCTGCAATATAGTTGAAGCTTAATAAGTGTTTATTGATTGGTTGGAAGGTTTGTGAATAGGGGGACTGATGTGGTCAGATCTGTGCATCTGGGAGATATTTTTGTCAGCTATATGAAGGATGGTTTTAAAAGGACAAAGACTATGAGTTAGGTAATAGAAGAATGATTATTCTTATGAGGCAATTGAAGAAGATGAAAAAACTGAGTTTTAGAGAGGTTAAATGACCTACCTACAGCCACAATATTCCATATTCCAAAAATATGGAAGGACTAAGACTGTAAGCCAGATATTCTGAAACAAAGTTCGAAGTCCAAAATTCTTCCACTTCCTCCCATATAATTTCTTATAACAATTAAGGAGGAAGGTCTTAGTTTTTGTCTCTAGGCCCAAAGTACTAGGCCAAATTTCTAGTCTCCTGCCTGGAAGATGTCCAAGTTTTTTTGTTGTTTTTTTTTTTTAATCAAAAAGGCAGAAAGCCCAGAAAACTACCTTGTAGTGTAAGCCAAGTCTGTCAGGTGTTTCCTAATGCCTTGTTTCTGACCTATTCCATGGTTCTTGAATCTTGTCTTATGATTTTATTACAAAGAGATTCATAATTCTGGCTTCTTGACTCTAGCATGATCTGCATGCATCAACAGAGAAGGGTATGCTAAAGACTGTTCAGGAATACTTAGAATTTCCTGAAGTCATTTAATTTAAAGTAAAGTTGTTTTAAATAAGGCCACAACCAGTTGGCCAACATCCCAAAGGCTATACACTCCTAGATTAAATTAATTTAAGACACTTTACATGAAAGAATTTTCTTATGAAGGAGTTAAGGAATCCCTTTTCTTCTCCTCACCTTTAACTAAGAGGTAAATTTTGGGAGAAGAAACACATAAGAAAACAAAGCAAAACTCAGACTGAAGAGATAAAGATTAAAATCAATACAGGAAAAATAAAAGGAAAAACAAAAACTTTCCACAAGTAATTAGAACTGTCCAAAAAAGAGAATGGATTACCTCATTAAGTAGTGAGTTTGCTATTGGTTGAGGCCTTTGAGTATATGTTTACAGTACAAGTTTGACAGAGTCCTAGCTAGACATGGTGTAATATGTTTAAAAGACAGCTAATAATGCATTCACCATCGAAGGTGTTGGCAAAATGACAAAAAAACAGAAAAGGACAGTTGTTGGAAGAGCTTGGGAAAAATAAGCATATTAATGGTCTGTTTGTGGAGCTATGAATTGCTCTAGCCATTCTAGAAAACAATTTGAAACTATCCTCAAAAAACTCATTAAACTATGACTGCTCTCCTACTATTAGGCATATAACATCTAGTAGATCAAATTTAGACCAATAGTACATACATAGACAAAAATACAGTTATTCTATATTCTATTATTCAGAGAACTTGGTTGGCTGTTGTCCTTTGTTCTCAAAGATAGCCAAAATGACATCATTATGTTATAGTTAAGCTACAATGCCTCTGCCTGTGGCTGATTAGACTAGTACAAGCTTGGAATGTTCTACTACAAGTAAGTGAAATGGTCCATGTGAATATTTGGGGTGGATTCTCTAAAGTTGTGCCATTTACTTTTCTTTTGTACTTCTCCAAATCTGCTTTTCTGGAGACTAAGAGAGTACCTATCAACTAGTAATGGCTAAATACATAATAATTTATGAAATGGAATATTATTGCTCTATGAGAAATGGTGGAAGTGGGAGTTTTAGAGAAATCTGGAAAGACTTATATGAATTGATGAAGAGTCTACTTAGTACAACAAGCAGAATGATATCTACAATAACAACAGTGAAACCAACTTAAGTCTTTAAGAGACTTAAGGATTTTGATTAACGCAATAACCAACCACTGTTTTAAAGGAGCAGTGATGAAACATGCTTCCATCTTGTAACAGACAGGTAATAGTTTCAATATGCATCATGAGATAAATAAATTCAGATAGGGACAATGGGGATATTTGTTTTGCTTACCTATGAATATTTGTCATAATGTATTTGTTTTGTTTTGAAAATGTTAGGGGAAGTAAGAAGGAAATGACCCTGCAGTGAGGAATACTAAAAAACAGAAGAAAAGAAAGCATGTCACTGAAATGTGTTACTGTTATTGATGTTTTGTTTCTCCCAATGCATGGAAAAGAAAAGAAGGAAGGTCAGCCAAAATCACAGAAGGATAGGATAGCTTTGTAAGTTGTATGTTGAATATATTATATATTTGTTTAAAAACAAGTTGTACATGATAGAGAAGGATTATTTTTTTCATGGACAATTCTTTTTCTATACAATTTATTTGGTGCATTAAATTTAGAATAAAAATAAACAAAAAATACCTCCCCTCTTTCCCCCCAAAAGTATGTATTTTCTAGGTGACTCTAAATTAAAAATATCAAAGGATAGGGGAGAGAAAAGACTGTTTATGTATATTTCTAAGCCACAAGCAAGGAAGAATAGTAACTGAGACAGAAAATCTGGGTTTGAATCTTCATGTGAGATTGTGTAGAGTCAGAATACATTATTTTTTTCCATTTGACCTCTATGACTTTGGGCAAGTCACATGATCTCTCTTGATATAAATTACATCTGTAAAATTAGAGGTCTGAATTTGATGATTTATAAAATCCCTTCCAAGGGGTAGAACCAAGATGGCTGCATAAAAACAGGAAAACTCCATGAGCTCCCCACATAACCACCTCAAATACCTATAAAATATGACTCTAAACAAATTTTAGAGCTACAGAACCCACAAAGTGACAGAGAGAAACAAATCTCCTGCTGAAGGAAGCCTGACAGGCCAGCAGGAAGGGTCCATCACAGCACACTGAGAGCAGAGCCCAGCCCCACAGGGGCCAGAGGTTTTAGCCCCAGGGCAGTCCCAAACCAGCAGTGACTAGACTTCAGGAGAGTGGATCACCAGAAGCTGTGGGGGGGTTCCAGAAATATCAACCCATAAATGCCAAAGACAAAGTAAAAGGTCATTGTAAAACTCTGTTGGAAATGAGGGGGACTAGGAGCATGGTTTAGCCTTTGCCGCCAGTAGTGAGAAGTGTTGGAGGCATGGCAGCTTTGCAGCCACCTCCACATGACTGCTTCAGAGCTCCAGGCCTGCAGATCATAGGGGGGCCAAATGACCATTCAGAGGGTAATCACTCTTGCTTTAAACTGCCTGGATCTAGATCAAGGTCTTGTGTCATGGTCCTGAGGTGTGTGACCAGTAAGCCAGAGCTTGTGGGGGCTATAGAGATGGCGCCTTCCTAATAGCTCTGGCAGCTGTAAAAAACCCAGCAATTTGGGACAAAGCTCTCCTCTCTGGAAGCAGAGTTCTACTGGGGCAAAGAGCTCAAAAGTCAAGTAATTGAGTGGCAACATGAGCAAGCAAAGGAAGCAAAGCAAGCACAGCAATCCAACATTCAATTCCTTTTGGGGGGACAAAAAGGATCAAAACATGGAACAGGAGGAAGACAATGAAGTCAGAACTCCTGCACCAAAAGCTTCCAAGAAAAATATGAACTAGTTACAGGCCATGGAGGAGCTCAAGAAGTATTTTGAAAATCAAGTTAAGAGAAGTGGAAGAAAAATTGGGAAAAGAAATTGGAATGATGCAAAAAAATATCATGAAAAGAGTGTCAACAACCTGATTGAATAAAATAATACCTTAAAGATAGATTAAATCAAATAACAAAAGACGTCCAAAAAGCCAATGAGGAGAATGCCTTAAAAAGCTTAATTTGCCAGATGGAAAAAGAATTTCAAAAGCTCACTGAAGGGAATAATTCCTTGAGAATTAGATTGGAGCAAATGGAAGCTAATGGCTTTATGATTAATCAAGATACTATTAAACAGATACAAACAAATGAAAAAATAGAAGGCAATGTGAAATATCTTAGTGGAAAAGCCTCTGACCTGGAAAATAGATCCAGGAAAGATAATTTTAAAATTATTGAAAGCCATGATCAAAGAAAGAACCTAGAAATCATCCTTCAAGAAATTCTCAAGGAAAATAGCCCTGATATTTTAGAACCGGGGGCAAAATAGAAATTGAAAGAAATCACCAATTACCTCTTGAAAAAGATCCCAAAAAGAAAACTCCTAGGAATATTATAGCCTGCTTCTGAGTTCCCAGATCAAGGAGAAAATACTACAAGCAGCCAAGAAGAAACAATTTGAATATTGTGGAAACACAATCAGGATAACACATGATCTAGCAGTCTCTATATTAAGTGATCAAAGAACTTGGAATATGATATTCTAGAAGTCAAAGGAATTAGGATTAAAACCAAGAATCACCTACCGGGCAAAATTGAAGATCATGTTTCAGGGGGAAATATGGTCATTCAATGAAATAGAGGACTTTCAAGCATTCTTTTTTTGTTTGTTTGTTTTTTGGAGGGCAATTGGGGTTAAGTAACTTGCCCAAGGTCACATGACTAGGTTTTTGTTTGTGTGTGCTAAGTGTGTGAGGCCGGATACAAACTCAGGTCCTTCTGACTCCAGGGCCAGCGCTCTACTAACTACACCACCTAGCCACCCCCACTTTCAAGCATTCTTGATGAAAAAATCAGAGCTGAATAGAATATCTGACATTCAGATACAAGAAGCAAGAGAAGCATGAGAAGGTAAACAGGGGAAAGAAATCATAAGCAATTTATCAGAGTTGAACTATTTACATGCCTATATGGAAAAATGATAATTGTAACTTATGAAACTTTTCTCAATATGAGGATAGTTGAAGGGAAAATAAATGTTTGTGTGTGTGTGTGTGTGTGTATATATATGTATGTATATATATATATACACATATATGTATGTATACCTGTATTATATGTGTACACATACATATATGTGTCTATGTGTATTATACATGCATTATATATGTATACATATATATGTCTATATAGGAGGGTATATGTGCCTATGAATGTGTGTGTGTATATATATATATATAAAATGTGTGTGTGTATGTATACAGGTATACATAGACAGGGGGGCACAGGATCAATTGAATAGGAAGGGATGATATTTAAAAGGTGAAATTGAGAGAGGAGAAAGGAATATAATGACAGGTGATGGAGAGAGACAGAATGGGGTAAATCATCTCATATAAAAGAAGCAAGGGAAAACTGTTACAATGGAGATGGAAGAACAGGAAGGCAAAAGGGAATGAGTCAACCTTACTCTCATTGAATTTGGCTTAGGGAGGGAATGACATACACACTGAATTGTCTATCTTGCCCTACAGGAGAGTAGGGAGGAAGGGGATAAGGAGGGGGATGATGGAGGGCGGGCAGGTTGTAGGAGGAGGGAAGTTAGACGCACACATTTTTGAAAAGGGACAGGGTCAAAGTAGAGAATAGAACAAGTGGGGGGTGGGATAGGATGGAGGAAAATATAGTGAGTCTTTCACAATATATCCACTATGAAAATGTTTTGTGTAGCTACATGTGTACAACCGATATTGAATTGCTTATCTTCCCAGTGAGGGTGGGTGACAAGAGAGGAAGGGAAAGAATCTGGAATTTAAAAATTTTAAATCAAATATTTTAAAAAATATTATTTTTTACATGCAACTGGGAAATGAGATTTACAGGCACTGGGGTATGGAGATCCATCTTGCCCCCCTGGAAATTCAGAAGTGATAAGATTGGGGGAGGGGAGTATACAGCAGGATCACTATTTTGGGGTGGTAGGTAAGGGAAAGACAGGGAGAAAATTTGTAACTCAAAATGTTATGGAAATGAATGATGTAAACTAAAAATAAACATAATTTTAATTTCAAAAATTAAAATCTGTTCCAGCTACACATATTTGATCTATATGCTCTAGACCTGAAAGAAACTAAAAATGATCAAGACCAACCTCTCATTGTTCAGAGAAAGAAACTGAGACTTTTGTTGGTTAAGTGTTTCACCCAATACCACAAAGGTTAGAAGGAAATTTCAAGCACAGGTTTTCTGACTCCAGAACTGTTGGTCTTCCCATTGAATATCTTGGGTTAAGTACTGGCTATGATTGCTAAAAATAGCTGTAGGAGCAGTGTCTGAGCCTAACCTTCTGTAAAATGGGAATAAATGCTTGTGAAAATAATACTATATAAGCCATCAAACATTGTAAACTTTGGCTATTGTTGCCATTGCCATGCTAATTTGCCATTGGGCATTCTGAGACTCAGAACACACACACACACACACACACACACACACAAGTGTACACACAGTCACTCCTTACTTTTCATGGGAATAATGTTCCTAGAAAATAGACAAAAGTCAAAAATATTAATGTTGATCCATCGAATCTATGAGTAATAGGGGGTTAGGTTCCCACAACCCTCCAAAACTATAATCTTTCTTCCTTTTTGCCATTATGACGAATCACTGATTTATTAATATCAAAACTCCTAGCCAACAGTGGCTGCAGTCAGCCTGGCACAAAGTTTATCTACCACACACACACACACACACACACACACAGCCACTCCTCAATTTTCATGGGAATAATGTTCCTAGAAAATAGACAAAAGTCAAAATCATTAATGTTGATATATCGAATCTATGAGTAATAGGAGGTTAGGTTCCCACAACCCTCCAAAACTATAATCTTTCTTCCTTTTTGCCACTATAACGAATCACTGATTCATTAACATCAAAACTCCCAGCCAACAGTGGCTGCAGTCAGTCTGGCACAAAGTTTATCCAACACCTTTATTTTCTCATTAAATCATATCCCTGACTTTGCATACTTGGGCATAGAGCCCAAAAGACTTGAACTATCCTTTGGGGGCATAATCACCACACAAAACGGGTTTTAAAGCCAAACAATAAAAATATGCAACAAATGCATGACAAACTTTTACTGTGCAACAGTAGGGTGAATAAGAGCAGTGAAACACCTGGTCAGTTACCAGTCACTCCACAAACCTACTCATATCTTTTCTCTAAGTTGTTTTTTTCTCTACTATGGATAGGCACTAATGTGGCTTCCAACAAGAAAGTGAAAATGAGGCTATCAATAAAATCACCCCAATGTTTGAAGTCTCAAAGTTAAATGCACCAGTGTTGAGAATCTATATCCACATTTATATCTTCTTTTGTGATCTATTCCTCTTCCCCCAAACTATATCATTGGTATAATCTATGAGGTAGCATTTCAACTTAGTTAATAAAATGATTCCATGCTCATTCCATTGTGCCACTTAGATAAAGAATTACCATAAATTAAACTGGTATGATTTCATTTGAAATGCTATATTATTCCAATTTCAAATTATTGGCAGTGAAAACACAGAATTAATGCCAAAAAGAAAGATAGTAAGAAGGATCTTTTTTAGTATTGTACTATCAGAAGGTTTAGAGCTGGCACCAAGAGTCTATGGGCTATCACAAGAACAAGCAGCATGGTGGCAGGATAATGAACACTGGGCTAGAAAACTGGAGATTTGAGTTTGAATTCTAACAGCCGGAAGTACCTTATGTGACCTGGTTCTGCCAAGTCACATCCTCTCTTAAAAGACTTCATTTCTTCCCTTGTAAGGAGGTGGTTTTTTTGGTTCATTTGTTTTGTTTTTACCATATTCTCTCTAAAGATTTCTTCTACAGATCACATTTTACTAAATTGAAATGCTACCTTACACCAGTTTAATTTAATGTAATTCTTTATCTGAGTGACACAATGGAATGAGCATGGAATTGAAAGCCAATGGACCTGGATTCAAATCCAATTTCTGCCATTTACTACAGGTATGAACATGAATTAGTCACTTTCCATCCCTGAGCCTCAGTTTTTTCCTCTGCAAGATAAGGGAATTACTTCTAGTCCCTTTCCAATTCCAAATCTATGATCCTATGATGAGCTTGCCCCTTCCTTATCCTAAATTGCACAACTTCCCAATACCTGATGATGTTGCCATACCCCAAGTAGAATGCAAGAATATTGAAAGCAGGTATTGTTCTGTTTTAGCTTTGTATCCCAAACACCCAGCACAGTGCCTAACACATAGTCAATGCTTAGTAAATGTTTGCTGAGCTGATCCTTTGATTAACCTAAGGTATGCTGGAGTGGCTTATGAGAGTCAATTATAAAATTTCAATATAAGCATTTACATTGCAGGAATCGGCAAATATCACAAATCAATTTCTTCCTTTGTAAAAATCAATAAAAATTGGACTAGGTGATCTCCAAGGACTCTCAATACTGAAAATCTGTTGAAGAGAAAATGAGTTTGTATAGATAGCTTAGTCTCAAATCATCCTGAGTGCATCTATAGATGAAAGCAACTGGAAGATAATGAATAGACACAAATTAGAGCAGATATTCCAGCATTTCCTTAATGATTTAGTCTCAGTGGTCACAAGAGTAGAATCGCCACTTAGACTGCAATAATTCTGTTCCCAGTGCACTAGATTGTAAGCTCCTTGAGGGCAGGGGCCATCTTTTTCCTCTTGTTATATATCCAATGCTTAACACAATTCCTTGTACACAGTAAGTGCTTAATAAATATTTATGGGTTGATTGATCATGTTTACATAATACATTAAGATTTACTAGGTAATTTTTGAACCTATCTGGAATAATGTATACATGATAGTCAGGGTGTCATAGTGGAAGAATGCTATACATGGAGTCAGAAAGACCCAAGTTTGAATCTTATTTCTAACCCTGACTTCCTTTGTAATCCTGGGTAAGGGGAAGGAAAAGAAGGGAATGAGAATTTATGTAGCATCTGCCACATGCCAGGCAATATGCTTAAGGCTTTTAATAAATATATCATTTGATCCTCAGCAAACCTGTGTCTGTAATTATCCCCATTTTACAGTTGGGAGAGTCAAGGCAGTTAAGGGTCACACAGCTAGCAAATACCTGTGGTGGATTTTAACTCAGGATTTCCTAAGTCTAAACCCAGTGCTCTATCCATTGTGAAACCTGGTTAGAGAAATCTCTAAGCCTCTCTGAGAATAAATTCTTTCATCTGGAGAGTGAAGATAATACTTTCGGTATTGTAAATATTTCATAGGCAGGATTCTGTATGAGGATCAAAATCATGTAATGTACAAAAAGCTATAGACAAAATCTAAAATACTTTCCAGATTTTTGCTCTTATTAAGGCACTATTATCCCCATTCTGCAGACAAGACACTTTAAGAACAGAGAGATTACCTTCTTTGCCTATGGTCACAGAGCAAATATCTGATTGAAAATTAAAACACAAGCCTCTTGAGTCTGGGTGCAGAGAAGTCTTTCTGCTATATCACGGTTTGCCTTAGAATACATGGGAGTTGTATTTAAGATAAAATTGAAATGAGTGACTGAGTCTGAGAAGTTACCTACAAAAGAAATCCGTGCTAGAGGCAACAGAATTGAAAAGCTCTTGGTATTAATTTTCAATATACCTCAAAGAGGAAAAAAGGTTCCAAAAGAATGGAAAAGATCACAGATAATGCCTTTACCCAAAAGAAGTGAACAAGGAGAAATTAGCAAATACCATCTGGCAGGCCTGTTTTCTGAGCATGACAAAATTGTTAGGTGAAAAGTGCCAACATTAATGGTATCCTCAATGATGATTCAGTAGTAATGATAGCTGGCATTGAAGTAGTGAAGTATGACTGGAAAAACAAACATACAAAACACATGCAATTTGAAGGCAGAGGACCTGGATTCAAATTCTGGCACTCCTAATTCATCAGATCATTGATGCTCAGCTAGATCATTTAGTGGTAGAAGGAACTTTTAGGAATAGTCATGTCCAACCTCCTCATTTTACAGATGGGAAAACTGAGGCTCAAAAAATTTAACTTCCATAGCTAGTGTCTGAAGCTTAATTTAAGCTCAAATCTTGTTGAGTCTAAGTCTAGCCCTCTATCCTCTATGCCATGTTGCTTTCAAGTTAACTCTGTGACTTTGAGTCAGTCCCTTCTCTGGGCCTCCCTCTCCTCATCTGTGAAATAAAGGGGCTGGCCTAAATAATATCTAAGGTAATTTCTACTTCATATATATGATATTGAACACATATATTATAAAATATTCATTAATTCTCTAGAGATTTTATGAAGACCTATGCTTTGGATAGCTTTGGAAGGTTTGTAAAATATTTTCCATACACCATATCATCTGATCACAGAAAAACTCCAAAAAGGAAGATGCTATTATTATGTCCATTTTCCAGGGGAGGAAATTGGATCTCAGAAAGGTCAGGCAACTTCTCCAAGGTCATACATCTAGTAGGTGACTGAAGTGACAATTTGGACAGAGGTCTTCCTGACTCCAAATCAGGTACTCCATTTACTCTGCCCTGCTCTCTCTCATGAGAATGTACCAGGCAGGCTTTCAAAATCAGTTTTCGAATAGCCATGTCTAAGGTGATGCAATGAATAAAGAAGTGTGGAAAGATCTTAATAAAAGCCCACAGTGTCTATTGTTTATTAATTTTAAAAAATAAGTTGACTCAGTAAAACAAAATAAAACATTGGAGGCTTTCCTCAATCAAGGTGTTTGGTATTTCCCAAACATATGTTAAAATTTTATGTATTTTTAGAGTTTACAACAGATGCTGAAAACATTTATTCATAGAATAAATAAAAATAATACATTTCACCTAATTCCAAAATTTTTGTCTAGACCTTGCTGGAAGGTCTCTAGTGAGGGGAATAGAAGTCCATTCCACTTTTGGATAGTTCTGGTTAATTATGTGTGTGAATGTATGTATATATGGATACGTACGTGTGTATGTGTATGTGTACACATACACACAAATACATAAATATACATAAAATATATACATACACATAAAATGTATCATTTTACCTCAAACCCAAACCTCTTTCCATGTGCCTTCCATCTACTATTCCTTATTTTGGCTTCTGAGGTCAAGTAAAACAAATTTTGTGCCTATTCCATATAAACCTCCTTCAAAATTTTGAAGGTAGTTTATCATCTGCCCATAGTATAAGTCTTCTCTTTTTAAAACATAATATTCCCAATACCTTCAAATGAGTTTCGTACAATGTCATTTCCCAAAGATTCACTATCCTAGTTGAACTCTCCTCGACTTATTCCAGTCAATTAATGTCCATACTTATATATGGTTCCCCCAGTTGATGATGGTATTTCGTATGTGGCCTGATCAAGGTTGAGAATAGTGATTATCACATAATTCATTTTAGACAATATGCCTTTATAATACAATGAAGGACAGAATAAGATTTTTTTTTACGTCCACGTACTACTGCTGACCCATTTTGACTTCACAGTACATACAAAACCACACATGAATTGTCATCTACAACACATTTCATAATAGTAAAATAGATTATTTGAACCCTTGTAGAAATTTACATTTCCCACTATTAACTTCATCTAACTAAATTCAGATAATTTTTATAGCCTTCTGAGAATGTTTTAGATGCTCTCTCATCCAACGTGTCCCTCTTAGCCCTGTATCATCAGCAAATGTGACAAGCACATCATCCATGCCATCATCTAAGTTATTGCTAAAGTGTAAAACAGCACAGGGCCAAAAGTTATTCTCTAGAGAACTCTGCTAACAACTGTAGCGGCAAGCACCCCAATATCCCCAGGGTGACTGCCAACACGGGTTCTTAGATCTGCTTTTCAAAAGGAAAGCAACTCAAAATGGGTTAACAAGCTTACTTTAATCAAACAAACATACATTACCTAGTTCAGGGGAAAAAGGTCAGCACCACGAACTTCAGAGTTACAGAACTTACAGATCAAACAGACAGGCTTCCAAACTGTCCAACCATTATATCAATACCAAATCACAGTTACCAGAGAGGGAAGCATCAACATCTGGGTTTTCAAAGCCGGGGGGGCTCTCAACAATGGCTTCCCAGAGTCTCATCTGGCTAAATCACACAACACTTCTCAAAGTGAGCCCCAAAGCAAAGCCTCTCATCAGAGTTTATATAGCCTTCTCCTAGCTCAAAGATTGTAACAACCTCCTTGACCCACTGCCCAATCACAAAAGTATCAAGGTTGGGCTTCCCTGAAAAACAAGCCTCCCACCGCAGGCTCCAGGTGCACTTAAGCTAGGGGCAGGGAAGATCTTTAAATTTGCATTTCCATTACAACAACCTCTTTCCATGACAACATAGTTCCCTTCATAATTATTAAGTCTGAGATTTCAACCATTTCTGGAACCAATATAGCCCACATCTCACCATCTAATCCATTGGAATAGCATGAGAGAATTTTCTAATTTTTTTTTACTGAAACACAGGTTGTTGATGGTCAGTCATTTCAGTCATGTCTAACTCTTTGTGACTCCATTTGAAGATTTTTTGGTAAAGATAATAAAGTGGTTTGCCATTTCCTTTTCTAGATCATTTTCCAGTTGAGGAAACTAAGGCAAACAGGATTAATTGACTGGCCATGGGTCACACATCTGGTATGTATCCAAGGTCAGATGTAACTTATGAGAGATGAGTCTTTCTGACTCCAATCCCAGCACTCTATCCACTGTACCACCTAGATCCCCTGAAATCCAGTAAATTATGTCTAAATTTTTTCTGCAATCATTCCTTCCTTCCATCCTTCCTCTTTCTTTCTATTTTTCTTTCTTGCCTCAGATACAGTTGTCCCCTGCACCTTCTTGTGACTTAAAAAGATCTAAATAGCATTCTTCTTAGAAAAGAAGGAGGGAAGGGAGGGAGGGAAAGAGAGGGGAGGAGAGAGGGAAAGAAAGAGAGAGCTTACTATATGCTACGAAGTACATAAACTCTTGGATCATGAATAAAAAAAATCAAACTAGTTCTTGCTCTCAGGGAGCTCACATTTTAATTGTGGGTAACAACACATAAAAGATGCTTCATGTTTTTATTATTTTATGGCAGATAGGAAGGAGGCCAGTCAGGACTTAGGTAAGGTAAGTAACAGGATAGATGGTAAATTCTAAAGGACTGGTAATAGTAGGGTAGATGGTTTATCTCTTATCAAAATGATAATAAGATTAAGATTAGAGGGGAGAAGGGCTCCTGGATATTTCTAGCAGAGTTAGAGATCTAGGGGGACAGCACCCAGATGGAAGTAGGCATCCTACTCCTGCTAGGAACTGGACAATAAAGTATTGAGGACTGGAAGTAGAAGGGAAAAATTAATGACTCCCCTCATATTGCTCATTTCACTTTCACCCATTGTTTGACTAGGGTGAAGGGAAGGGATGGTCCCTGGTTTCTCTGCCATTGGACAAGGAGAGAGGGCTGGTTCTGATAATTCATTTTAGGGGTTATGGGTCCCTGGCAGGGTGGCCACTCACTCAATTTGCATAACACAGTCACACACACACACACACACACACACACACCAATTATGAGACTTTTTCTCTGTTCTGAAAACTGGATTTAACACAGGTCCTATAAGAACTAAAAGTATTATATCATATTACATGCAATAAAGCCTAATATGAACTAATTGTGATGAAGGAAAATTTGCCTTGGTCAAAGATTAAATTATAAAGTTTTTTTAGACAAATGTTTCCATTTGAATCATTTGTTTAAATACATCCTTTAAATACATACTACCATTAGATTAGGCTAATGGAGTATTGCTAAGTCAAGTTTCTTTAAAGATCTACTGTGATACATAGATAACATTGATTTGTGATTATCAGTCATTTTGGATATATGCAAATGATGGATCTAAAATATTTGAAAAGAGTTCATTCTCTAGAGGTTAAAAGGTTTTTTAATCTCAATATTCTGAACATGTCCTACTCTGCCCCTCACGCAAGAAGAACTTCAAGTTATTATTGTCTTTACCTATGAGAAAAGTCATAATGTAAATGCTTTAGACTTGAGCCCCCAGGACATAATCAAAAGTTGACAACTTTCTCCTTTTAGATACCTGCCTCTTTAAAATTTTGTAGGTTCCCTATCTCTTGGTTCTCTTCCTTTTGGGGATGACAATGCCTCCTTAGTCTCCTTTGCTAGGTCATCATTGTGTCCCCCTCTTTAAATGTGAACACATCTGAGCATGTATCTTCTCTCTCTACATGCTTTCTCTTGGTGAGCTTGTCATCATCTCAAACATTCTCTCAACACAATTAATTCTCAGATGTTCATATCAAAGCTCATTTCATCTCCCAAATTCCCATTCTATATCATCATGGTCTGATGCAACACTTCGAAACAGATAGTCCTTAAGCATTTCAACATTAACTTGTACAAAACAACATTCAATATTGTCTTTACAAACCTCACTTCTAAACTTATTTATTTCTGTTAAGGGCACCACTATCCTTTCAGCCACCCAGATTTGCAAGCTAGTAGTCATCTTCAACTTTCCACCCTTCTCATTCTTATTCACTTCAAATATCCTATCAGTTACCATTTCTTATCTAACATGCCTTCATGAAACTTCTAGCATCCATTACGTTCTCTTCTCTCACATCAAATCACCCTCGTCTAGTTATTCTCAATTTTGGTTTTTCCCTTGATTCTTTACTTTTCATGTCCTACCCGAGGCCTTCTTAAATTTTTTTTCACTTGTCCCTTTTTACTTGAGAGATTTTTATGTGACTCCAAGTACATAAAATAGATATAGAAATCAAGCATTTACTGATAATAAATCACAAAGAAATTTATTTTAAAATGATTCTTTAGTATACATATACTATAAAATATATGACTCCAAGTAAGTAAAATAGATATAGAAATCAAACATTTACTGATAATATATCATAAAGGAATTTATTTTAAAACAATTCTTTAGTATACACATACTTTTACCATTTCTGAAAGACAAAAACAAATTTGCCTACTAGCGAGATGAATGTGCTTATTTATTTTTACATAAAGAATCAATGGTGGAATAATTCTTGCTACAGGGTGTAGAGCATCTTCAACATTTTTTCAGAATTGATTGATATTTTGAGTTTATAATCTTCAATGTTGAGAATGCTGCTTCGCATAAATATGTAGTACAAAATGGCAGACGTATGTTTAAGGCCATTTCAGAAATTTTTGGAAATTCTGTCTTAATCCCAAGCCAAAATTCATTTAACATTTTTTTAGGAAACTCAAGTTTTAAACCTGTGTCATTTTATAATTCAGCAAATTCTTCTTGAACTTTTAATGGCAGATGACTGCCATTTTTTATTTTTATTGAGTAAGGTTTATGAACCCCACTTAGTTTTTTAGAACCAAAATTTGAAGGAAAGTATTTCTGAAACTATGTCTCCAGGCACTTCAGATGATCAATTATAACTCACACAATTAAATCTTTGGGAAGGTTATTTTCAATTATAAAATCATCTGTAGCTGTAAACATTTCTAAAGAATAATTTTCCACCCTATTCTTCCATATGTTAACTTTTTTGGTAAAACTTTCAATTTTATGTTTTAACATAAATATGTTACAATTTTTTTCCTTGAAGCAACATGTTTAAATCATTGAGTTTTTCAAAAATATCTGACAAATAACACAGTTTAGAAAGCTATAAGTCATTATGAAAAAAATTAACAAAATCAGATTCTGCTAAAAATATAACAACTCCATCTTTGAATTTCAATAGTTTATTTAAATTTTGTGCTCGTGAGAGTCAATTTACCTCCATATGTAAGCTTTTGTATTCAGCAGTCTTTCAAAAGGTCTGAAAACAAATGACAGTTAAGGGTATGACTTTTAATAAAAATAATTATTTTGATAGTATCACAAAGCACAACATCTAACTCTGATTTTTTGGGGGGGGTGGCTATGATTGCCAAAGTGATGTGCTATTGCCATTAGCTTTAACTTTTGCTAAAAATCTAACATTCTTGCCTATCACGGCTCCAGCACTGTCTGTTCAGACTCCAACATATTTTCCACCATAAACCTTCATTTGTGAAAAATTCATCAGCTTTAAGATGTCTTAACCTCTTGTGTGCCCTTCCAAAGGTGACAGAACAATAATTCCTCAAATATACTTCATTCTTAAATATATCTTACATAAAGTAACAACTATACCATGTTAGAAATATCAGTTGTTCCATCTAACTGAAATGCAAACTTTGGGCTGCCCTTAGGCCTGGTAATAAACTACTGGAAGTAGCCATTACTAATTGCAGAAATTCTTTTGGAAACAGTGTCATTCAATAAAGGAATTTTATGAATTTCATCCCCATCCTTTTTCCCATAAACTATTTCTGACATTTTAATAGCAGCAGGTAACATGAGATTTTCTTTTATCTCATAGTTTTTGCAATTAAATAAGAAGTTTCATAAGATGCACGTAAATACTTTTCATTAACAGCAACAAATTTCTCAAAATATTGTTTTCTCTTTATTCGATGATTTTAAAAGTCATTAAGAACATCCCTTCAGTTTATTGCAGTATGTTGCTTGCTTGGTATTAAGATGTTTTATTTTGTCTGGTTTCGTGCTCTTCACAGCCAAAACTTCATTGCAAATTAAGCAAAGAGGTTTTTTCCACAGCATTATCATTATTAGAAGCAAATTCATATTGCAAATATGATTTGACATATTTTCTTTATCTTGTCAATTTAGGTGTACCTGGTAGCAAAGACTCTACTACACTGTCATCAGTATTTTTACCTCTTCTGCCTAAATGTAGTCACTCATCCATAACTAAAAAGTATTTTTGTCCTAAAATATAAACAAGTATCACTAATAATTTCTTGAATAATAACTAGTTTTAGTTTATGAAAATACTTTTGTTTGTGCTTAATTTTAAAAAAATGTTCACACTTACCATACAGTGATGATAGTAAAGAAATATTATTAAAAGGCTTTTGTCATTACTTGCTGCAATTAAATACCCATGTTTCCATACAAGAAGGAGATAAGAGCAAATTTTAAAACCAAGTATTCTAACATAATACCATCCAAAGACATGCTAATTTTGATACTTAAATGTTGAGGAATGACAGTAACAAAATATTTAAAGTTTTTATTTTCCATAATTAAACTATTATGTTTCTGTAGGAGCAGAAAACTTTATATGTACAGTAAAACATTGCAATTCAGGGGTGGCTAGGTGGCGCAGTGAATAGAGCGCCGGCCCTGGAGTCAGAAGGACCTGAGTTCGGAGCCGGCCTCAGACACTTAATCCATACAAACAAAAACCTAGCCATGTAACCTTGGGCAAGTTACTTAACCCCAATTGCCCTAAAGGGGCGGCTAGGTGGCGCAGTGAGTAAGAGCACCAGCCTCGGAGTTGGGATGACCCGAGATCAAATCCGGCCTCAGAAAATGAGCACCCACACAAAAATAATGACTAGCCATGTAACCTTGAGCAAGTTACTTAACCCCAATTGCTTTAAAAAAAAAAAATTGCATTTCATAGCATTCTATAGTCTTGAATCTGAGTGGAGGTGTTTCTGGCAGCATTTGTTGGCATTACGTGGTGTGACAACATATGCAGTGCAAAGTGCTCATATTGTGAGTTTAGAACGAAGGTTTCAGTGAAGTCACATGATGGAACATAGGTAAGCGCTGTCAGAAAAAAAAAAAACTTGCATTCATTACCCATTTTATTTTGAATTAAGTTTTGGTCATTGTGCATTCCAAAACCTTTAACTCTTGACAAATTTTTCATGATCCCCACATTTAGTTACTGTTTAAAAAGGCATACCCCACATGAAGCTCCGCCTTCTTGAAGGAGATTGGATTAAGATTTGGCAGGGTGGGTGAAATTTTCTCCTATATATTTCAATTTAAATAAAAACATTGATGCTTCTTAATAAATCTTCTCACTAGGTGAGTGATAGCCAAAATTACACAGTGGTATAATGCTGGGAATTGCATAGAACATTAATATATATATATATATATATATATATATATATATATGTGTGTGTGTGTGTGTGTGTGTGTGTGTGTGTGTGTGTGTGTGTGTGTGTGTGTGTGTATATGTGTGTGTGTGTGTGTGTGTGTGTGTGTATATATATATATATATATATATATATATATATGAAGCAACAAGGTATAGTAAGGATCAGGACTATATATAGTCCTGATCATCCAAAGAAATAGAATTGAATACTTATACCCTTGCAATCATTTTTGAGAATATTAACTAATTTCTCTGTTCATTATTTCACCAAACTATAATGCATAATGCTTACATGGGACTATTGTGAAAATAAAATGAGATAATATATGGAAAACTTTTGGACATCAGTTATCATAGAACTATAAGGACCCTGAGAGATAATCTAGTTTTACTCCCACATTTTACTGACAAGGAAACTGAAGTATAAAGATGAAGTGGAAAACTCATCATATTGCTAATTAGTGGGCAAGTTGGGATAAGAATATGGGCCTCTTGATTTCTAGGTATTTTGCTTCAGTTTGTCTGAAGGGTACCTCCACTATGTGAACAGTTTAAAGTATTGTGGCATATCTGGATGCTAATTGACAAATCGGTACTGGTAACCACTCTACTCAACAAATTCCAGTTGGTTTCTTGCATCAGGGATCAAAAATAAACTTTTCTGCTTGATATTTAAATCTCTTTTCAACCATCTCCCTTTCTACCTTTCCAATCTTCTTACATGTTATCCCTCATATTTTCCTCTTCCATCCAACCACAATTGTCCTCTCATTCTTCACACACGTATAATTCCATCTCCTGTCCCCCTTCTTGGTATTCATTCACTTCTTACCTTTCCCTCTAATCACTGAAAGAAAATCACTGATTTTCTCCAAGACTTGGCTCAGTTACTGCCTTCTACTATTACCTTCTACCACTGTTGGAAGTATACCTCTTCCCCAAATTATCTTGTAATTAATCACTTTGTACTTATTTTTGTATTTATTTTCATTATATATTTTTGTATACAGTGTCCCAAAAGTCTCTATGTAGTTTTAAACTATTATAGTTGAAGACCAGAGCAAGTACTTTAGAACACCTTATATATACCTTTGTCTCCACCATTAGACACTAAACTCCTTGTCTTTGAAGGTTTTTAAATTTTTTTTTTAATTTGTATTCACAGGAATGTGGACAGTGCCTGATATATAGTAAGCACTAAGTAAATTATTGATTGACTTAATGAATGATAAACAACATATAGACAAAACAAATGCAAGGTGGTTAAATGGGTTTTATGCATAATAAAGTTAGAAAGTAGGTGGGGACTAGGATGTGAAAGACTCTAAATGTCTTTGCTGACTAATTAATATTAAAAAGAGGAGTTTGCATTTCATTCTAGAGGGGAAAAAAGAATCATGAGAGCTTATCAAACAGGAGTATGGCATGGTCAGATTTATGCTTTAGGAATATACCTACATTTGTTTGTCCATTTCTTAGGCCAGCTGTTGTACCCCCTAACCCTAGAGACTCAATTCTGTTTCTTGCTCCCTCCTTTCTCCTTGGCTCTCTGTGAAATGGACCTGGGGTGTTTGTACTTTTTTCTGTTCCATATAGTGTGTTATTAGTTTCGGTTATTGGTGATGATCCTCATCAGAAGATCCCCTTGGATCTAGAACTGCAGGTATGATGGAATAAGAAAGCCCCAAGAAGCCAGAGTACCCTAGACTTGAGCCTGAAGTGGGGGTTTAGCCTTGAAACTGGGATTGTGTATTCTACAGGCACTGAGTTAATCTATGAACCTAAGCCTGTTCCCGTTCTCAGAGAATGAAATAGTGTAAAAGTATGAGGGAAGGTTAATGTCTCCCACGTGGTGGGGGAGTAAGTTTGTATATTTGTAGCTAGTTATTGTTGTTGTTCAGTCATTTAAGTCATGTCCTACTCTCTGCAACCCCATTTGGGGTTTTCTTAGCAAAGAAACATTAATGGTTTCCCATTTCCTTCTCCAGCTCATATATTTTCAGACGAGGAAACTGAGGGAAAAAGAATTAAGTGATTTGCCCAGCATCATACAGCTAGGTTGGATTTGAACTCAGGTTTTCCTGACTCCAGGCTCAGAGCTACATCTACTGCACCACCTAGTTGCCCCAATTTGTAATTATACCTTTGAGTAAATATTTCTTCATAAAATCCAATCTCACTGTTAGTAGTTAATTAAAATTCAAGTTCAGGGGACTCTCCTGGGATTCAGGAGATATGACATAACACCAAGAGTGGGAGTTGGAGCTCTTAGCAAAGTGTCTAGACACCCCAAATTCCTTAAAGGTATCAGAGAACCCCAGGAAAGAAGAGTAAAAATCTAATACATGACATTCAGATGGGAGGTGGGGACAGGGAGGTGGCTGGGGTAATTACTGTTATGCTTAGAATATAAACAAGTGTTTTTCTTTTCACTCATTAACAGTGTGCACAATACACGGATGACAAATGTTTATTGAATTTAGTAGCTGAACTTAGCACAAATAAGATAGAAGAGACATTCATAATGATAGTTAAATGACAGTCATATAGGATGATGTTTAGTAGCTGAGAATAACAGAGGAAAAATATTTCTGGGTATACAGGGAAGTTACGTAATCCATTGCCAAATATGAAATCACACAAACCATATGCATGGGACCAAAAGAATTAGACAAAGACTCAGTAGATTTGAATCATAACACTATGGAGTTGCTATGATCAATTACTGGTCTAAAATAGTCATTTCAGACCAGCAATTCTAATGTTGTTTTTTTTAATTCTGACATCCTATATGGCTTGCATATGATTTTGTGATTTCTCATTGTACTCCCACCAACATGTTCCACATAACATATGCCAATTTTTCTTCGATTTTCAAGTGAATTCTTTTGAGATTTTCAAGATACTTCGGGAAATAAATGGTAGAATACTAGGATCTTTGCAAGATCACAATTGGTTACCACTGATTCAAATGGTCAAAAATAGCCTGCCAAATTATACAGTGGTAGATCACACTAAATAGCCCCAGAAAAGAAAATGATATGTTTTCTTTGGTCTGTTTTGGTGTTTGATATCCTTCACAGTAAACATGAAATCAAATTAAATTAAACAAGTATTTATTAAGCAGTTACTATGTTCCTTTTACTGTGGTAGGCATTAAAGATCTGTCTTCAAAAGCTGACATTCTATTTGTCTTATATGCATAATGTGTATACATAAGTAAATATAAAATATCTAGAGACTAAAGACAAAGTCATTTCTGGGCATGGGAACTTTATTGTTTGAGAGGTTCAGGAAAGGTGTAATATATAAGATCTCATTTCAAGTTTTACAATTACCCAAAGAAGTAAGTGCTAATATTATCCCCACTTAGAGAGATAAAATTGTAACTGAGTGTTAAATTGACTTAACCAAGGTCACACAATGAGTGAGTTTTGATTTTAAAAATGGCAAGATAACAGATCTGGAGCTGAAAGAGCCCTACTTAAGCCTTATAATCAGTGTGTCAGTGAACACCTATTCAATAAGTGATTATTATGTGCAAGGCACTGTGTTAAGTGGTAGGGAGTCAATGAGAGGTAAAAACGCAGGCCCTGCACTCTAGGAGCTCATATTCTATTTTGGGGAGATATCATACAAATAATTAGGTTCATGTAAGATATGTGCTAGGGCAGGTAGGTGGCACAAAGGATAGAATACTAGGACTGGAGTCAGGAAGACCTGAGTTCAAATCCAGCCTCAGATACTTACTAGCTGTGTGACCCTGGGCAAGTCACTTATTACTATTTGCCTTAGTTTCCTCATATGTGAAATGGGCAGGAGAAGGAAATGGTAAACTATTCCACTATCTTTGAAGAATCAGATGTGACTGAAACAACTGAAAAACAACAAGAAAAAGATACATGTAGAGTGTATGGAAAGTGAAATCAAAGAGAGACAGACACAGAGAGACACAGAGAGAGAGAGACACACACACACACACACACAGAAACAGAGAGAGAGAGAGAGAGAGAGAGAGAGAGAGAGAGAGAGAGAGAGAGAGATCTTGCTGGTTTTGGGTAGAGGGTACTGAAAAAAAGCCTCCCAAAAAAGGTAGGATTTTAGCTAAATCTTGAATCAAGCCAGGGAAGCTACAAGGTGGAAATGAGGAGGGAGAGCAATCCAGGGAGGGGGAAATCTGTGCAAATGCACACTCTAGAGATTGTGTCACATATGAGGAACAGCTATTAGGCCTGTATAGCTGAAGGGCAGTATTTATGGAAGGAAATAAAAGTGGCAAGGTGTGAAGGACTTGGAATGCCAGAGGACTTTATATTTGATCCTGGAGGGGTAATGGGGAACTGGTGGCGTTTATTGTATAGGGAAGTGATAATGGTCATACCTGTGCTTTATGAACATCACTTTGGTGATCAAATTGAGGATAGATTGGATTAGGAAGAGATTTGAGGAAAAAGGAGCAACCAGAAAGCTATTTAAATAATCTGGGCAAGAGGTAATGAGAGACTCTACCAGGGTGGGTAGTTGTGTGAGTGAAAAGAAGGGGACATAAGAGAGATGATGAGAAAGTATAAACAGAAAGATCTGATAACAGATTGGATAAGCTGGGTAAAAGTGAGTTTAGAATTGGGAATTACACCAAGTAAGCCTGGCTAAGAGAATGATGGTATCTTCAACAGCAACAGAAAAGTTGGGAGCTGGACTGCAGTTCGAAAGGGAAGTTAGGGACGGATATATCAATTTGAAAATCATCCGCATTGAGATTATAGTTGGACACACTGAATTGATGAGATCATCAAGAGAAACAGAGGGAGAAGAGAAGAGAATCTCCAACAGAATCTTGGAGGACCACCATATCTAAAAGAAGCAACTTGGATAAGATTTATCAAAGGAGACAGAGAAGGTCAGACAAATAGGAACAGACCAATAGACAGTAATGCCTTCTAAAGAGAAAAGACTATCCAGAAGAAGACAGTGATTCAAAGTGACAAAAGGCCGAAGAGAGGTCAAGAATAACAAAGACTGAGAAAGAGATTAGATTTCTAAAATTTTTATTTTTACTTTATGGAATAAAACAAGCATTTCCATAACATAGTATAACAAAAAGATGATTGTCTATACAACTGTAAATTTACTATATTGTATCAGCAAGCACCCCAAACTTCCCCAGGGTAGCTGCCAATATAGGTTCTTAGATCTGCTTTTCAAAAGGAAAGCAACTCAGAATGGGTTAACAAGCTTACTTTAATCAAACATATATTACCTAGTTCAGGGGGAAAAGGTCAGCACCCTGAACTTCAGATTATACAGCCAGAACTTACAGATCAAACAGACAGGCTTCCAAACTGTCCCAACATTACATACATCAATACCAAGTCACAGTTACCAGAGAGAGAAGCATCAACATCTGGGTTTTCAAAGCCGGGGGGCTCTCAACAACGGCTTCCCAGAGTCTCATCTGGTCAAATCACACAACACTTCTCAAAGGGAGCCCCAAAACTAAGCCTCTCATTATATACTCTTCTCCTAGCTCAGAAATTGTAACAATCTCCTTGACCCACTGCCCAATCACAAAGTATCAAGGTGTGGGCTTTCCTGAAAAACAAGCCTCCCACCACAGGCTCCAGGTGCACTTAAGCTAGGGGCAGGGAAGATCTTTAAATTTGCATTTCCGTTACATATATACAACTTGCTATTTTTAAAATATACAACAAAAATTATTACATAAATTTCTGGAAGAGGTCAGAATTTGATGTTAAGAGAACATGGGTAACATTAAAGAGATCAGTTTCAGTAGAATGCTGACTTAGAAGCCAGGTTGCATGCAATGAAAGAAGGGCACACCTAGTATAGATTATTTTCTCACAGAGTTTACCCAAGAAGAGGAGAAAAGCTGTAGGATTATACTTAGTGAGGATAGTTGGACTAAAGGGCTGTCTTAGGATAAGGGAGACACTGGCCCATTTGTAGGCAACAGGGAAATAGTATACAGAAGGAGATTGAAGAAAACAGTAAGAATGGGGATGGTGGTGGAGACAATTTGTTGGGGAAGATGGAAAGGTGTGCAATCAAGGGTGCATGCAGAGTGGATTGCCTAGGAAAGGAGAAGGGACAACTCTTTATATGAAATAGGAGTGAAAGAAAATGGAGGAAGATGTTTGAGTTAATACGAGATGGGGAAAGTGGGTGCTTTTGGTGAATGGCCTCATTTTTTTTAACTGAAGAATGAATTCAGGTCCTCACCTGAGAGAATGGGGAGGAAAGTTGGGGAATGAGAAAGGATGAAATGATTTGGAATAGCTGTTTTTGTTGGTGGGATAATGAATCAATTAGGTAAGTATAAAAAGATTTTCTTACTGTAATGAGGGCCCAGTTGAGATTATGAAACATAAGTTTCTAGCTGTGCCAATCCACTTATTTTTGTAATATTTCCTAGCTCCCCACCCCCAGCTCCCAGCTCCATTTAGCAGTATGTAAATAGGAGCAAAGACTGATTGATAGTGGGAGTGATCTAAGGTTGGGGTTTAGTAAGTCATTCTCAATGATCAGAGAAAGAGGAAAAGAATTGGTGTTTGGAGAACAGAATAGGGTTGAATTGATTCCTGAAGATACTGAAGGGAGGAAAGTGTAGCTAGGCAGGGGTCAGAGCCCAGGAGGAAACTGAGGGGTGGAGGAAATGGAGGTCACAAGGAGATAAAGAGCAGGGATGGGGGTTGTAAAGCATAAGGAAATAAAGAATTGTGTTTAACATTAGGAACAGATAAAGGAATTCCAACATTTGTGGGAGTGTTTGGCCTGGAAGCAGGAAGACCAGAGTTCAAATTTGGCCTCAGATACTTACTAGCTGTGTGATCCTAGGCAAGTCACTGAGCCTTGTTTGCCTCAGTTTCCTCATCTGTAAAATGAGATGGAGGAGGAAATGACAAATCACTCCAGTATCTTTGCCAAGAAAAGCCAAAATGGGGTCACAAAGAATTGGATGTGAATGAACAACCCTCAACAACAACAAAATTACATATTCTATCCCTAAGTCTTATTGTAGCTAAATTCGGGGCAAGATGGGGATGAGGTAGAAGGGATATCTGATACCTATTTACCCCAAGATAGAAGATTATTTCACTTCCTTGCACACCTTTTCCTTTAACCTTTAACCCAATTACCTTATGAATATCACACCTTACCTCTTCCTTGTCTACCTCTACCTTCCTATACTGTGTATCCTTCATGCTTGCCAAGCAGGGGTAAGCCAAGCTGTGAATCAGGATTTGAAAAGCAACAAGAGTAACCCAAGGAATTTAACTCAGAATTTATTCAAATTGGCCTTGATAGAAACACCATCAAATGAACTAGAAGCTGGCTGAAAGGCCATGGGTGGAATGATGATAAATTGCCCCATTTCCAGTTCAGGTTTGATGTCTCCCTGGCTGCCAGGGAGCTCTGTGTTAGGCTCGGTTTTATTTAACAACTTTATTAATGATCTGGAAAGAGGAGTAAACAAGTCCTTAATGAAACTCGTTGATGAGGCTGACTTGGAAAGTGTTACAAATGCCAAGATGACAAAAAAAAGATTGCGTAATGAGATGCAGAGGGCTGTGAACTATTGACAAACACGCCTCAAATTATATTCTACTTGGTAACAATAAAAGCTTAGTAGAGAGGGAGTCGAATTTCTAACAGAGATGCTCAATGGAAAGACACAAGGAATAAGTTGACATGAGCATTGTTAAACCTGGCAATAAACTCACAGAAAAGGTAGTGGAATGAGGTCATCTCTTATGAAAGGAAACATTATCACCTAAGAACCTGACATGGTTAATTTTTTTAAAGGAACATCAGTTTTTACATATTGTATAAGTATAATCCATGCAGAAGGGGGGGGGGAATGGTAAATCAACCTTTTAAAATAAACATTTTGATCAATTCTCCACTAAATGGGTTAAATTTATTGATTGTTTCAAGGATGCAAATGCAAAGCTTTAAGAGATAATTTGGGTGTTCTGTAAAGTATGTGCCTGTGTGTGCACATGTGTTCATACATATAAAATATAATTGTAAATGAAATGAATATTGCCTGATCCTGATTTTAATCCTGTCAAGGAGACAGAGGGAGGCAAGCAGTGTCATGGGTAGAGTTTTAGCTCTCTTGTAGTTAAGAAGACCTGGGTTCCCATCTTGCCTCTGGAGAATCCTGGCTATGTGACCCCACACAAGGCCTTTATCCTATCAGTGTACCCAAAACATTCTCGAAAATTGTAAATTGAAGAGAGAGTGCATATTTTCGTTGGTTTACAAAGTTCCTCACTGAGAGCTCTCTAAAATGATGAAATCATAGGTTCCTAAGACAGGGAAAAATTCAAACATATTCAATACGATTTTAGTTTCAAGTTAACACATATACAACAACATCAACAAAATGACAATAATAGTTAATATTCATGTAACTACTATGAGACCCTCACAATAACTTTGAAAGGTAGATGCCATTATTTTCCTATTTTATTTTATTTTATTGCTTTTTTTGGAGGGCAACTGGGGCTAAGTGACTTGCCCAAAGTCACATGGCTAGTAGCATGTCTGGCCTCAGAGGCCAGATTTGAACTCAGGTACTCCTGACTCCAGAGCTGCTGCTCTATTCACTGCAGCACGTAGCCACCCCCTATTATCCTATTCTAGAGTTGAGGAAATTGAAGCACATAGAAGTGAAATGACTTGCCCAAGGTTACATAGCCATAATGTGTCTGAGGCTGGATTTCAACTCAGAGATTCCTGATTCCAGGCCCAGTACTCTACTGTGCCACCCAACTGTTTCTATTATGTGGAGGTTTTATGCTTGACCTTGGAGACCCAAAGTTTAAACAAATATGAAATAAAAGCCTAATTATTGCCTGCACTCAGGAACCACATATTCCTCTAAGGGAATATGTCAGATACATAAGTAAATGCAATACAAAGTAAGTTCAAGGTGTATGATGATGCTAATGCTAAAATAATTTAAATAATGGCTAACATTTCCATAAGGCTCTAAGGTTTACAGAGTGCTTTATAATATTGTCTCATTTGATCCCCACCATAACCCTAGGAGATAAATGCTATAATGGTCGCGATTTTACAGTTGGGGAAACAAAGGTAGATATTCTGAGGCTCATACAACTGGTTAGTAAATATGGCAGGATTTGAATTCAGATCTTCCTGACTTCAGGAAGAATGTTCTACCAAGCTATTGAGCTACCTCAAATACTAAGGGTATAAAGAAAGGCTTTGTGTATCAGGGGTGGGGAAACTGCAATCTCAAGGCCACATGTGGCCCTCTAGGTCCTTGGGTGAAGAGTGAATTCAAGTTTTACAGAACAAATCCTTTTATTAAGAATTCCTGACTCCAGGACAGCTCTCTACCTACTTAACTAGCTGCCCCGGGTAAAACATACATACATATATATGTATATGTATATGTAATTTCACATACTCAAGGAATTTCAAACATTTAAACAAGCCAATAAAATGTACAGAAGAAAAATCACCTTAAAATCAAATCCCTTGAGTCCTCGAAAGTAATATAGGATAATCAAGCCCACAGGCAAATATTTAAGCAATCATGACATTATTCTTCTAGCTTGGTTAATTTTTAATTTTCTTTTTCAAATTAATCCATTCCACATTTATTTATTAACTACCTACTATTTCCAAAGTACTTGTGCCAAGTATTAGGCAAGATGCAAAGATAAAAAAATATTTTTCACATAGTTCCTTGTGCCTAGAATGCCCTTGCTTTGGCTCAACCCATTTAATTCCTTAAAGGCCCAACTGTCTACTTGAGAAAGACTTCCATGATTCTCCTGATATCAATAGTGGTAGAAGAAATGCTGGATTTGAACTCAAAAGAACTGTGACTTTGGTGCTTACCATAGCTGTACCATCTCAGAGGAATCATAGTTTCTTCACCTAGAAGTAAAGAAGCTTGGCTGACAGATCTCTGTGGTCTTTTCCACTTTCAAGCCTATCATTCTACGATCCTATAATTTTATGACCTTCTTCAGAAGTGTAATTTGGGCATCTATGGCAAGGCCATGCCAAGGAGAATAAGGTTTAGATAAAGAAAACTTTTTGAGACAATTACTGAACTTTGCTGGGAATGACGGAGAGTGGTTTTAAAGTCTATCAATGACAGCAACAAGTTTCTAGAGAGGATAGAGTGAACTTGAAAGGAGCCTTAGTTACTAAGCAATTGTGGCAGAGGGAGGGTCTTGACAGTATCAGTAGAGAGCAAGGAGGATGCCATTTCCTCCTCTTGTACATATTTGTCAGGAGCAGTAAAGAGAGAACAGAAAGCTTTGGAGAAAATGGCAATAGTTAATGGTGTGTTGAGGTTATGTGTCAGGATTTCTTCTGGGAGAAGCAAGTAGGAAGAAGTATATTCATTCAGCACCTTGGACAAAGCTTCAACAACATATTTTTTACACTGTTTTAAGCATACCTAATGTAACTTTATGTACTCCAGGTTGCTTTTTTTTGTGGGGCTTATATTTTCTACTAGACTATAAACTCCACAAACCCAAAAATTATGTTTTATCTGACCTTACATTGTTTCCACCCCTATATCAATTCTCTATATACAATGACTGTGTAATACATTTTTATCGAATAACTGAATGAATGAATGAGACATGAGTCATGTCCTCAAGGTCCTTATAATATAGCATTGAAGATAAGACGTACATAAAAAAAACTTGAATGCAAGAGAGAATGTGATGTGCCAAAGAGAGGTACAAACAAAGTACAGGAAGAAATATATAGCAATACCATATTGCATCATAATAAGGGGAAACTTATAAATACATGCACAAATGCATACAAAGACAGCATTTAAAACCAAATTTGAGGCATCTTAAGTTAAACATAGATATTGTTTTGTTGCAAACAACAAAATGGCATTTGTGGTATGGAAAAAAGTTTATAGCCTTCTGCAAACACTTTTTTTTTAAGTTGACAATTATATGATGGGAATAGAGAGGGAACATGAGCCAACGTTAAGAAAATTGGCTACCAAAAAACCATCTGCAATTACTCACTGCCATGAACAGAGAAGGTGTGAACACAATTTCTTTTAAAATTGGCATTTTTTCCCATTCTGCTCAGTTTCAAAACCAGTGTACTGAGATACCCTGCACTTGGTACTGAGGCGATAGGTACCTAAAGTCCATTATATTCTATCTAGTGTTTCTTAATGGCCCAATTTTGAGTCTCACAGGGAACTGCAAAGGGTTAGTGGGTGAGCTTGAACTTTGCCACTGGCTAACAGCATGAATCTGAACAGATCAATTAACTTTTTAATGTCTCTATTCTGACTATGGAGTTGACATTACGAACTTTACACAGAGTTTCAATACAACAGAAAACTAAATGTGCCAGTGAAAATATACAGGGACATTTCTTCTTTCTTCAAGGGATGTCAGTGATCAGGTTAATCCCATGTGAATCTCCTTGGGGATGAGATTATTACTGCTAACTCCAGATTCTGGAGTTCCCATGAGATTTCATTTCCACTTATTTTGTACCTGTTAGAACATGCTTATCATTGTATAGTACGTACCACAACTATCTATGTTTGTATGTTACCCTCCCTTATTTTTTATAATCTCTCAAGTAAGAGACTGTGTCCAGACAAGAGCTAACCCAAGAGTTTAAAGTCAACCTGCGAAGGAGCCTACAACCATCATAGAGGAAACCAAATCAAATGCTAAACTAGTCCACTGAAATTCCAACAGAAGCTCCCAACATGAACAGTCTTTTAGACTTTTCCCATAATGAAATGGTCCAGGAATAGAACAAATATAGTAATGGTCATAGACTTAGGGTTGAAATGGATCTTGGAGGTCATCCAATCCAATCTTCACTTCACAGATGAGGAACCTAGGGCCAAGGGAGGTAAGGTGACTTAGACTTCCTTTGTCTGTGGTTACATTGGTTATAATTGGTAAAACTTTATTGTTGTGCAGTCATGTTTGACTCTTTGTGACCCCATATAGGGTTTTCTTGGCAAAGATACTGGAGTAGTTTGCCATTTCCTTCTCAAGGCCATTTTACAGATGAGGAAACTGAGGCAAACAGGGTTAAATGACTTGCCCAGGATCACACAGCTACTAAGTGTCTGAGGCCAGATTTGAATTAAGGAAGATGAGTCTCCCTGAATCCTACCTGACTCTCTATCCACTGAGCCACCTAGCTGCTCACAGTAAAGCTAGGTTGTCTTAAATATATTCTGATCTGGAATGGAATTAGCCTTTTTATAACAACAGAGAAGAAAAAATTAACTTTGTCTCACTCTTGTTGCTCATGATTTAGTGGAATCAGAGTTTATAAGAGTATGCACATGAACAAAATAAACAAATCTATGATTCCAAGTATTTTATGATGATAAATAACATACAACTATTCATATAAATTAACCCACAAATTTCTTTCTTTATTTTAGTATAGAAAAACAACAATATCTAAACATCCTCCTCAAATTAATTACCGTTTTAAGAACTCTATGAAGTGATCATTCAGCAAATATTTATTAAACATCTATTGTATGCAAATCATTATGCATGGTACTGAGGGAGTTACAAAATTTATCCAATCATAGTGCAATAAATACTGCTTCAGGTTTTTTTTTTAAAGAGAAGCATAATCAGTTCTCTCATTTGATAAGCCACATATAGTCAATTCCCTTAATGGAGTTCCACTTTCTGGGAAAGGTTAAGTAACGAGGTCATATAACTTCTGGAGACAAAACTGGACCTGGAATCTGGAAGACTTGAGTTCAAATCCTGCCTCAGGCACAGCCTAGCTTTGTGTCTCTAAGCAAGTCCCCTTAAACTCTCCAAAGGAGTTTCCTCCTTTGTAGAAAGGGGATGATAATAGCACCTACCTCTGAGGGTTATGAGAATCAAAGAAGATGGTACATATAGAACATTTTGTAAAATTTAAAGAGATATATGCAATTATTAGAATATATAAAGATAGGTAACTATGAAACACACCATTATATGATATGGTAAAAATTTTAGGGGGAAAAAGTCGTACATGACTTTTTGTTTGTTTGTTCGTTTGTTTTTTTGCTTTTTGGAGGGCAATTGGGTTTAAGTAACTTGCCCAAGGTCACAAAGCTAGGTTGTTTTTTTTGTTTGTTTGTGTGTGCATTAAGTGTCTGAGGCTGGATCCAAACTCAGGTCCTTCTGACTCCAGGGCCGACACTCTACTCACTGCACCACCTAGCCACCCCCGTACATGACTTTTTACTTCTCTAGCACCATTGGATAGGCTGTTCCCTATGCCTGGAATGCACTTGCTCTTTACCTCTGACTCTTGGTAACTATTTTTTCCTTCAAAGCTCAGCTCAAATACCACCTTCTTACATAAAGAACTTTCTGATCCCCCAGGCTGCTGGTTCTTCCAAGTTAATACAAATTAGCTTGTCTTTATCTTCTTTATTTTGAACATGCAGCCCCAAGACATCCCTTTGGATTCTGAGAACTGAATTTAACTAGGTGTTTCAATTACTCTCCTCACTTCAGTCATCCAGGGAGTTTCTTAGCATTGACAAGGACTGGTTTACATTTTGGGGTCTGGGAAGCAGCTACTGATCCCAGCAACTGAGAGCCACCATGTGGCCATCTTTGCAGGGGTACAGCTGGTACAATTTGCCTTATGTTTTTCTCTCAGAGTATTTATGGTTTGTGAGTTTAATACCTATGCATTCCCATCCTCTGAAATGAAGTGTTAAAGTAACTTTTTTCCACCTCCCTCACCTCCTTTTTCCCCCACATGTTATCTTTCTATCAGTGAGTATAATATCACTGATCTTTCAATTTCATTGATTTCTTTTGTTTTATTATTTGGGTTTGGGGTATTGTTTTTGTTTTGCATTAAAGATTCAATTACATATGCAAATGGTACTAATGAGTGTTAAATGGATGTTAACTGGGGCTTAGGAGTACACATAAATCCACCCCATTTAAATTAATGGTAACTATAGTTTTTAACTTAGAGAATTCACCCGAGGAGGTTTTTTTCAAGAACAAATTACTACTAAAAGGAGGGACAAGAGTATACTTATGTACATTTAAGTTGTCTTTTAAGATAGAATGTAAGGACCTTAAGGATAAAGACTACTTCATTTTTCTCTATTTTTAATACCTATGGACAGGGTTAAAACCCACCAAACTAGCTGTATGACCCTGTGCATGTCCCTTAACCTCTGTCGGCCTCAATTTTTCCAACTATAAAAATGGTGGTAATAGCACTTACCTCACAGGGTTGTTTGGAGGACCAAAAGAAATATTTGTAAAGCTCTTAGCATAGTGCCTGGAGCATAGTAGGTGCTTAATAAATGCTGATTTCCTCCCACCCTAGTAGTTTGAAGCTAAATAAGTGACTGATCAGAGTGGGCTATGGAGCCTTTAAATATTCAGAGGGAAAATTTTTCTTCAACAAGATGTCTTTCCTTCTTTTTTGATATCTTTTAATTCATTCATAAATTGGATTTAAGTGAGACAGATTTGCATGATGTAGTCAGCTTAACTCTCTCCTCCAGAGTTATCACAGTCCAGTGGTAGGACAGACTCAAGATGACTGGTGATGGCTCAAGAGGCAGTGGATGACCTTGGCATCTTTGAGGTCTAACCAAACTAAGTGCTCCACAATGCCAGCTTCAGCTGCCTTCATGGCCATTGGGACAGATTGTTCTCATCAGCCCATTATACCAGGAGAAGTCTTTACATGTTTGGGGTAGAAACACCCTCCAATTCACCAATAGGCTTGAGATCCCTCAGTAAGCCTCAATTTGGTTGTGTCCTCTGCTGAAATGCTTTACTTGGGTGTGGCCACTGTGCATACTACAGCTTTTGGGAGCCACAGGTGAGAGTTAGGTGGAACAGGTGGACACCAAAGGTGGAAAGCAGCCCAGAAAGGGACTTGGCAGCCTTTACACCAGAGGTACCCATCTTCCCTCAACACACCCTACATTCCTATCATCAAGATAATACAGAATAAGTAAAAGAATAGAGGTACAAGTGTGTAATCCAGTTAGTAAATGCATCAAGAAACATTTATTAAGTGCCTACTATGTGCTAAGCACTGGGGATACAAATAAAGGCAAAAGACAGTTACTGCCTTCAAGAAGCTCACAATTCAATGGGTAGGACAATATGCAAACAAAGATATGTGTGCATATGTGGAGGCTGGGCCTAGAGTCAGGAAGACCTGAATTCAAATCTGACCTCAGATACTTACTAGCTGTGTGACCTTGGGCATTTAACCCTGTTTGCCTCAGTTTCCTCACCCATTAAAAAATAATAATAATGTGGAGAAGAAACTGGCAAACCACTCCAGTATCTTTGCCAAGAAAACCCAAGTTGAGTCATGAAGAGTCAGACAAGACTCAAAAAACACCAAACAATAACAAATATGTGTGTATCTGTATATATATACATATATATGTATATATATACATATATATATATACAGATACATACACATAGCTTATATACATGCATATGCTTACATACATGCATATGCACACATGGGAGGAAGGAAGCTACAAGAATTAGAAGGATTGGGAAAGACTTACTGTAGAAGATGTGGCTTCAGTGGGGACTTGAAGGACGCAAGGGAAGTCAGGAGGCAGAGATGAGGTTGGAGAGCATTCCATTAAGGAAGGACAGCCAGTGAACCATCCCCAATCCTGTGGAGTCTTTTTATGATGAATCTAGCAGTTCAGAGGTCATTCAGAGACCATAGCAGCTTACAGGTGTTCTTCCTTTGTTTTTGTTGCGGTTCTCCTTCATTCATGAAGAGGATCATGATATCAAGAGGATGATGTCTTGACTTGCAAGTGAACTGGATTTAAGTGAGGCAGGGCTATGCAAAGGCACCAGCCTCACTGTCTCCTCAAGAATCTTTGGATGGGGTGGCTAGGAGGCGCAGTGAGTAGAGCGCTGGCCCTGGAGTCAGAAGGACCTGAGTTCGAATCCGGCCTCAGACACCTAACCCACACGCCTAACCCACACAAACAGAAAACCTAGCCATGTGACCTTAGGCAAGTTACTTAACCCCAATTGCCCTCCAAAAAAAAATAAAGAAAGAATCTTTGGAGTCTGGGACAAGACATAGATCAAGTAGCAATGGCCCAAGATGTAGTGGGAGACCTTGACCTTTTTAAGCTAAGGTATTTCCCAAGTCTCAGTTTGTCTGAGGCAAAACCCATTCAGTGATTAAAGGTTAGGTAAGAATAGAGGCAAAAGATAGCCTAGTTGGCCTTCTCAGAAGAGTCAGTCTAGGAAACAAAGACCCACAGGGTAGATGTATTCTTTAGGTGCTAATGTTAGGCCAAGAGTGAAAACAAGGCCTTTTGAACTTCAATTTATATCTGAGTATCCAAATACCTGATTCCAGGAAGGAGCAAAGGCCTTCTCATTTCCTTGAATGAACACCCACCCAGATTCACACAGAGACAAACCAACCCACCAAACTAAATGGTTAAGAACAACATAGCATTGGAGTTTGGGGACAGCCATACTGTAGAAAATTACTAAGAAAAAGTCACTGCCCAGATATCCTGGGCCTTGGCCCAGTGAGAGTCAAGACCTCGAAATTGACTAGATCTCTGTAAATGACCTCATGTAAATGACCTAAAAATTGACTAGACCTCAGTATATGGCTGAGCATATACTTTGCAGTCCCCATCTGTATTGGGATAAGGGGCCTTTCTTGTCCTCTTGGTTCTTTTGCTGGGCTTGAGAGCCTGGAAGACATTAGCTCAAATCTCACTTCAGACACTTGCTAGCTGTGTGGTATAAAGACATCCTTTAGTCTCTCTGAGATTCAGTTTCCTCATATGTAAATGGGAATAATAATTATACCTCATTTACAAAGTTGGGAGGGACAAATAAAATAATGTATATAGAAAGGGTTTCATTGATAATTATGTACTATAAAAATGTCAACTATAAGAAAATAATATTTACTTATTTAAATGATTAAGGATTCTTCTTTTTTTTTTCATAGATATGGGTTTTATTAGCTTCCTGGTTGTGGAGGAAGGCAGCAGGGAAGGAAATTGGACAGGGGACATATCCTTTGTCCTGAATTTAGTGCATGTGGCCTGGAGTTAGGGGGTCAGAGAAAACAGCAGCAGAAGCAGATGAGGTGACAGGCTGTGGAGGTGAGGGTGGCTCTGGGACCACCAGGGACATGATATGAATATTGGGGGAGGTGCAGGAAGGTTACCCTCACCCAAGGATTTGGCCACTCCTCATCTCCCTCATGTTCATGTATGTATATGTTCTGTGGATATGCCTGCACCCATGCACACATGCCTCTGGGCTCACTCTTAGGGCTCTGTGTAGCATGTGCCCAGATCATAGAATCATCAGGGACCCTCCCAGACTCCCCAGAGTTCTATAAGAGAGAGGGAGGGAAGGTAGAAGATATTGGATGTAAAAGTCCCACCCTCCCACCCATCCCTTTCCCTATGCCACATTAAATTAGATTATCAGGAACAGTCCTGGGGGTGTCATGGGAGAGCTTGACCCCCTCCCCAGCACTCACCCTCAGGCTCAGCTGGGTGTCTGGGTTGGCCTCCCTGAGACTCTCACATGACGCTGCAGCTCTTGGCTCGGTCCTTGTGAATATCCACCTCAGCCCACTTGATGGACCTCCCAGGCAGCTATACTGACCTCTGTGTCGACCTCTGTAGACCTCTCCTTGAATCACTGCAACAAAGCTTCCTGTGGCCACGACCAAGGGAAGGCCATGGTGACCACATGGAAAACATCTCGAACATTGTGCTCAGATGACTAGGATGAGCACTCGACATAACACATAGCCCCCACCTGCCGGGCGAGGACGCTGCCCTGCTCATGTGTGACAGGTATGAGCCTCTGTTTGGAGAGTTCCCTCAGTGTCGCTAGGTCTGTCCTCATGTCCAGTTTACAATCGACCAGAACAACCTTAGCATTGGGACAGAACTCCTGGGTCTCCCCTTGGCACTGGTGGAGTAAAGAATAGGTACCTTAGGAGGGGTGGGAGGCACGGGGAGGCCAAGGATTCTTCTTAATAGATAGATGAAACTATGATTTCTGACTTGACATCCCTGGTTGCTAAAGAAATAAGATCCTTTGGAAATAATATTCTATTTTGTTTTTGTCTCTGCCCCCAGCACCTACCATTGTACCTAATATAAAGCAAGTACTTCATAAATGCTTATTGAAGGACAATCCATTGCTACCTTCTGGTTCTGGGAGACTTGCATTCATTGTCCTCCCATGAGGTCCAAACGATTTTCATGCCAAGAATTTTCTACTAGATCTTGACATTCCATGGATACCAATAGATCTCCATTTGCCCATATGGAGAAAAGTGACTGGTTGTCAGCTGTCACATTCTTTTATAGTCATACATATCTCTCTTGGCAGTCTTTATTCTATCTTTGTTACTTCCTACTTACATGACCTTGTCTGGGTAACTTAAAGGGTCTCATTTTCCTCATCTGTAAAATGAGGGGGTTCAGCATCCAAGGACCTTTGCAGCTCTAAAGATCTGATCCTATACCACTTTTCCAGTGCAGCCTTTACCTCCAGACTACTCATATTTTTAGGCTTAAAAAAAAGACCCTCACAATAAGTCATTCCTGATTGTGTACTCTTTGCTAGGCACATAATAGATATATGCAAGACATATATCGAGGGACATTGTAGGTGCTTAATAAATATCTGTTGACTGACTGATAGTAATTTGCATGAAATAGAATCCCTGAATTAAAAAGTAGCAAGGACAGAATAGGGCCCCTAGTCAGAAGCACTGAGGTATGCATCTAGAGGGGCAAGGAATACCAGTCTGAGAGGGGTGTGACTTCCCTCAAACAGCAAAGACTTCTATTTAGCTAATCATTATTCCTGCGCTGTCACCCCAACCAAGTCTAACTGTAGCACAGTTCATAAGTGCATAATATTTCATTTGTGGATAGAATATAATGAGACACATAACCTCATCAAATGTATATTCAGTAGGAATCCCTTTCTAGAAAGCCATCTGTGGATTTTTCACATACTTCAGTTTAACTCTAAAATCCTAACATAAAATCCAGCCCTCAAGGACATTATGTGGATTTGTGGCATGTCTGGAGGACACTTATTCTGACTATAAAATAATGAATGAGTTAGATTTTTCCATCTATCCAGTAGGTTCATCTGTGACAGATGAAATAGTGATAATAATTTAATAATTATGCTATTATCCCATATTATTATGACATTTAGGATTATAATTTAATAAGTCAGCCCACTATAACTCAACGCAACTTACTAATACATTAGAAATCTTTTACCAATAAAGGTTCACTCATAGCTAAGGTTTTCTTTTCTGTGATTGCAATAAAGCTATATCTTCCAGTGAAGAATTACCTCATGGTCTTATTGCTGAACCAAGAATCAAATTTGGATTTCCAAATACACATCAATTTTCCAAGTGGTCTCAACTATTTGACCATATTCTCTCTCCCTCCTTCCTCTCTCTCTCTCTCTCTCTCTCTCTCTCTCTCTCTCTCTCTCTCTCTTTCTCTGGTAAAGGGGGAAAGAGGGAATACTTGTTCATTATTTCAGTTAATTAGTGTTTCTATGGATCTTTCTCTTTCCTCACCTCTGCCTCATAGATTCCCTAACTTTCTTCCAAACACAGCTCAAGGGTCTTCTACAGGGGGTCTTTCCTGAGCCTGTCATTGTTAATGTTCTTCTTTCTTCCCTGCCCCAATTATTTTCTAATTACTTGGTGGGTACTTTGCCTTTACCTCTCTGTATATATGCTTTTTCTTTCTTCTCCCCTCTCCTCACCCTCCAATGCCCTGAAGAATATAAGTTTTTTGAGGGCAGGAACCTATATTTTCCTTTTGTATGCCCAGTTCTAAACCCAGGGCCTGGCACACTAGAGAATAAAATAGAATCCAATCTGAGATTCACTTCTCCCTCAATCCCTCTTCATCACGTAGGTTGCCCCCTTCATGCCTATACTGGAGCTGAGGTGGAAGGACATATGGACACAAGATGAAAAATATAGGCCTGGGCAGAGAAAAAAAATAAGGGACAGAAGCTATTTTGACAACTTTGGCAGCTTCCCAAGTCAGCACTATTATGATCTGATTTCCCTGGAGTCTTGCTGGAATGGTTTCAGGTGCTTTAGCCTTCCTAAGTCCCATGCCAACTCCTCTTTGCATGCTGTCTTCCTATTTCAGGGGCTCCTAAGCTCACAGTAATCAGCACTGTGGGTCCTCTTCACTTCTCTTTACCCAGGGTGGAGGACAGTACAGGCCACTGATATTCAAACTTAAGTGCCTAGAGAAAGTATAGCCATACTCCCCAGGAAACCTCACTTAGAGCTGTAGCTGACCTGCTTCCAGGCTTCTATTTTCCTTGCCTGTTTTTTTTGCCTCCCTATTTAGAGAGATATAAAGCAGTAGAATTCAAACCAGATAGAACCAGACTCTTTAAAGGAAACACAGAAAATATCATTCAATCATCATTCACCAAGTCATTGAAAAGTTCCTAATCCTCCAGAATTCTTCTGAGGGTGTGACATAGTATTTCTTAATAACGCCATTAGGAGACAGCCTTTAGTTACATGGAAGACTATGAAAAAATTAAACCTTATGTAAATGAATTTTAAGTCATAATTCGGTGCACTGAATATGCCAAAATTTAAGCAAATGCATTTTTTAAGCAAGAAAAATCATGGCTTTATGAACTGCTGTATGCTTGGCAAACAGAGTCTATTTTTAAATTTGGGATTTCATTTAAGATAAATTATTTTATATTATAAAGTAGCTGTGTGGCAGATTTTTTAATCAGCTTTCACCGCCCTTTGAAATACATTTGTTAATTGGAAACAGAGTAAGTGGCTTAACATTTTTGTGGATGCAGCAACTCTAGTTAATATTTTCTAAATGGTGCTCAAAAATAAATATGTGGGTATCAAAAAGTACTCGATAAGCAGCTAAACATAAAAGTGTTTCCTCTCTGCTCCCATTCCCCGCCCCCATACGCATGTTCACATATCATCATTGCATCAAAATATATGGATGCATTGATAGAGCAGTCTCTAGGAATTTACTAGTAATCACTTTGTTCAAATGGATGGCAGGAAGGTATTTTTTAAACTGTCCTTTCTCAGCAGACATGCCTTTGGATTGTGGGCACCAACTGGCCGTTGAAATGGGACTAGGGAGGATGGTGTGCTATTGATTCAGACAATCCTTGACCTCTGGGATAATTCCTGCCTTAGCAGTGGAAACAGCCTCCTAGGTCAGAATGTGTTGTCTCTCAGCATCTCTGCCTTTTGACAACAGTAAAACAGAAAGATTAGGAAAGCAAAGTGCAAGTTAATGCTAGAAAAGTCTCCAAGCTTTCCCCTGACTGCGGATGCTACTGAAAGAATGACAACATCCTTTCCAAAGGAAAGACAAGAGAGGCTTTGGGGATTCTTTTTTTTTCTTTCCCTGTGCACAGTTGGATTCACATTTTGATGGGAAGTGCTCTGGTTTCTTGTCAATGTCATTATTGTCTTTGGAGTGGAGGGAGAAAAATGCAGCCTGAATTCCCTCTGATTCCTTAGCTTGGGGTCCTAAGATTTTTCTTTGGAAGTACTGTACAGCAAGCACCTGGCTCTGAATTGGAAAATAGTGGTAATGGGCTTGGAAAATGTGCTCCTGGGTGGTGTGCATTCTCCTTCATGACTCTTCACAACTGGGAAAAGAGGGCATAGATTTTGTGAGTATGATACACAAAAGGGGTCCTTTGAGCAGTAGGGGGTATGTGTGTCTAGAGATGTCAATCTGACCACCTGCCCAGTACCTGATTATGCTCTCCCTTCTAGTAGCAATAAACTGGAGCAAGGGAAGGGGCCCAGGTTTTTACAGGGTACATAAACGTGGACAGAAAACAATTACATCTTTAGCTTTACTAATCTCTAACTGAAATTTGGCATTTTTTTTAACACAACATTTTCCTGAGGAGTCCATAGGCTTCAGCAGTCTGCCAAAAGGCTTCATGACAAAAAAGTTAGAAATCCTTAGTCTGAAGACAGAGTGACCATAGTAATAGAAAGCAAAAAATAGAGGCAGGAAAACATGGGTTCAAAGACCACCTCAGACAATTACAAAAACCTGAAGAAGCCACTTAAACTCCTGAGCCTCAGTTTCCTTTTATCTATAAAATGAGGATAGCACCTACCTAACAGAATTGTTGTAGGTTCAAATAAGAGTATTTAAAGAATTTTGCAAATCTTGAAGGACAGAGAAAAATTGATACAGTAGAAAAAGAACTAATTTTGTATTTGAAGTTGGAATTTAATATCCTGACTCTGACAGTTACTACATTCATGACTTTGTGCACATCATTAAAGTTGTCTAGGTCTCAGTTTTCTCATCTATAAAATGAAGCCGTTGGAATAGATAGCCTACCTCTAAGATTCCTTCCAGTTCTATAGTCATGGTCCTTTCATATAAATGTTTGTTAGTTTTTAATTAACAATCTGTGCTTCTGTCCTTCCTTTTATCTCTTCCCATATATGTGTCCATTATATAAATGATCATTCCCTCTCATTGTTTCTCTCACCTCTTCTCTCTCTATCTCTCTATTTTTATTGCACTTTCCCTCGATGTATCATAAATGATGTATGGATGGATATAGAAAAGTGAACTGCAAACTTTGAACTTCTTGGGCAGGTTTTCCATCTCCTAAGTGAGCTATTAAGCTCAGTAATTTTATAGATTCATAGTTGATACAGAAATCCATTGTGTTTCTGTACTGGAAGGGGTCATAAAGGTCTATTCAAATCTCCTAACTTTTTTTTTGCTTTTTGGAGGGCAATTGGGGTTAAGTAACTTGCTCAAGGTCACACGGCTATGTTTTTGTTTGTGTGTAAGTGTCTGAGGCCGGATCCGAATTTAGGTCCTTCTGACTCCAGGGCTGGCGCTCTCCTCACTGAGCCACCTAGGCGCCCCCAAATCTCCTAATTTTACATATGAGGAATCTGAAGCCAAGAGAAGTGAAATCATGATATACATATCATAGCATTCATTTAGCACTTACATATATTTTCTCTTTTGACCTCTCAACAACCCTGGGAAGTAGATGCTATTGTTACACCATTTGTTTATGAAGAAATTGAGGCTCAGAAAAACTGACTTACATGGACCATACCACTAATAAGTTCCTGAAGGAGGATTTGAACACAAGTCTAATTGGTTCCAACTCCAGTGTTCTATCTATGAGGCCAAATAGTACTAGCTGCCAGCACTGGGAAATGACTTACTTAAGGCCTACCATCAAATAAATCATAGAGCTAGGGCAAGAATTCACATCTTTTGACATCTAATCCAGGGCTCCAATTATAATGTTCTATCAATAAGTCAACAAGCACCTCTTAAGGGCTATGAATCAAAACAAAATAGGGTTGGAATAATTAGCATATTGTAGAAATATAGAATACATTCTCATCAAAAGAGATAAATCTTTTCCAGTTCTATAAATATATCCACTATGCATCCAAGTTCCAACCAGTTTCTGAGAATATATTCCAAATAACTTAAATCCAACTACTGATATTAACTGGCATTTATACGGCATGTTAAAGTTTGCAAAGTATTTTATAGACACTCTCTCATTTAAGTTTCAAAACTACCTGGTGAAGTCAATACTAATAGTATTATTATATTTATTCTACTGATGAGGAAGCCAAGGTCCAGAGAGTTAAGCAATTTATTTTCATCCATAGTCACACAATTCATCTCAAAGACTGGATTTGAACTCAGGTCACTGCTGACTCAAAATGTACCACCTTTTCCACTATACTAGGTCAACTTCATAAATCAATCAAGAAGAATTTATTAAGTTTCTTACATGTGTCTAGCACTGTGCTAGATGCTGAGGACTGATACTGCCTCTACCCTCAAGGAATTTATATTCTTATCAGAGAAGACAGCAGATACATATAAGTTTGCAGAGAATAAATATAAACTAGTTTAGAGAAGGAAGGTGTTAGCAGTTCAGGGTATCAGGAAAGGCTTTGTGTAGAAAGATGTGCTTTAATGGAATTATGAAAAACTTGTAGTATTCTATATGTAAGAGTAAGGGAGGGAGGTATTTATAAGCTGGATGCTTATAAAACCAAAGGAAGTGAATGTCTTGCAATAACATATCTAAAATTTTGACTCTAAGTCAAGAAAATTATTTTGGACCATCCTCTCTTTTGAGAAATGATGTGCCATACTAAGCACTATGTCAAATGTAGAAGACTACAGTATACCTGTGCAGCACCTGGCACAATGGTTAGCATGGTGGGTCTGGAATCAGAAGACTCTTCTTCCTGAGTTCAAATCTGACCTCACTTACTAGCTGTGTGACCTTGGGCAAGTCATTTTCCTCATCTGCAAAATGAACTATAGAAGGAAATTGAAAACCACCCTAGTATCATTGCAAAGAAAAGCCAAAATGAGGTCATGAAGAATCAAACATGACTCGAAAACAAGTGGACAACTGCACATCTGGTTGTTGGCTACAAAAAAGAATCTTGCAGCAAAATTATAAGTGGGGGTGGGACATTCGAGGATTTGTACATGGGAACCAAATTTAGAGACAAGTGACAATACCTGTGGTATTTCAGGAGTGTAGAAAATAGAACTCAGAGACTAATTAGCCAGAATAAATACAGGGATCCACTGTGCCAGAAGGCCCAGTGCGTTGAGCTTCAACCCCTAATCCCCAGAACAGCCTTCCTAGTGGTTTCATATCATTTTTAGGGTCACTGTCACTCTGCAAACAGAGTTGTATCCCACCCCATTTTCCTGAACTAAGAATTAGTTCCTTGTCCCTTGTCTGTGTTATTTCTTATGGTGATTGCCCTGGATGACAAAATCTCTAGTTATAAATCTGTAATGCAGCTAACTTAAAGGTGAGTCTCTTACTGAGGATAGTCCTGGAATAACATCCAGTATCTTCCTAGGCTATTTGCTCAGAACTTTTTCAATTGGATAGCACCTATCAGAGTTTTCACTCTATCAATGTTGGCCCTCAAGAACCCAATGATGGGGTTCTACACCATGATGGTGTCACTGAGTATAATTTCATTGGATATAAAACAACAAAATCATTTAATTATGTTATTTCTTTTTATTTTTTATAATATGCTTTATTAACTTCTAGTTTACATCATTCATTTCTGTAAGATTTTGAGTTACAAATTTTCTTCCCATTTTTCCACCAACCACCACCCCAAAATAGCAATACCACTGGATATCCCCTCCTCCAATCTGCTCTCTCCCATATCTTCTCCCTTAACCCCTCCAACTTTCCAATAGGGCATGGTGGATCTCTATGACCCAGTGCCTATATACCTTATTTCTCAGCTACATGTAAAATAATATTAATTATACACACACACACACACACACACACACACATATATATTTAAACATTTGATTTTAAAACTTTGAATTCCAGATTCATTTCCTTCCTCCCTTGTCACCCACCCTTACTGCGAAGCCTATTCTTCCCCTCTATTGTAACCATTTTCCCTTACCTCTTCTATATGAGATAGTTTAACCCATTCTGTCTTTCCCCATCTCCTCTCATTATATTCCTTTCTCACCTTTTAATTTTACCTTTTAAGTATCATCCCTTCCTATCAAATTGGTCCTGTGCCTTCTATCTATATATACCTGTACATATATACACACACATTCACATATGTATTCGTATGCCCATATACCCTCCTATAAAGACATCTATATAAATTTCTATTTCCTTCAACTATTCTCATACTGAGAAAAGTTTCACAAATTACAATTAGTGTTTTTCCATGTAGGAATGTAAAAAGTTCAACTTTTATAAGTTCCTTATGATTTCTTTTCCCTGTTTACCTTCTCATGCTTCTCTTGCTCCTTGTATCTGAATGTCAAATTTTCTATTCAACTCTTATTTTTTCATCAATAATGCTTGAAAGTCCTCTATTCCACTGAATGACCATATTTTCCCCTGAAACATGATACTCAGTTTTGCTGGGTAGGTGATTCTTGGTTTTAATCGCAGCTCTTTTGACCTCCAGATCCTGTTTTATCTTGATTGTGTTTCCACAATATTCAAATTGTTTCTTCCTGGCTGCTTGTAATATTTTCTCCTTGACCTGGGAATTTTGGAACCGGGAAATAATATTTCTAGGAGTTTTCTTTTTGGAATCTTTTTCAGGAGGTGGTCAGTGGATTCTTTCAATCTCTATTTTGCCCTCTGGTTCTAAAACATGAGAGCAATTTTACTTGAGAATTTCTTGAAAGATAATTTCTAGGTTCTTTTTTTTATCATGGCCTTCAAGTAGTCCAATAATTTTTAAATTATCTCTCCTGGATTTATTTTCTAGGTCAGCGGTTTTCCCAATGAGATATTTCACATTGCCCTCTATTTTTTCAATTGTTTGGATCTGTTTAATAATATCCTGATTTCTCATAAAGTCACTAGCTTCTATTTGTTCTAATCTAATCCTGAAGGAATGATTCTCTTCAGTGAGCTTTTGAGATTCTTTTTCTATCCAGCAAATTTGGCTTTTTATGGCATTCTTCTCCTCATTGCCTTTTTGAGCCTCTTTTGACATTTGAGTTAGTCTATTTCTTAAGGTATTTTCTTCAGTCAGGTTGTTGACTCTCATTTCATAATTTTGCATCATTCTCATTTCTCTTCCCAATTTTTCTTCCACTTCTCTTATTTGATTTTCAAAATCCTTCTTAAGTTTCTCTACGGCAGATAACCAGCTCGTATTTTTCCTGGAAGCTTTTGGTGTAGGAGTTCTGACTTCATTGTCTTCCTCCTGCTTCATGCTTTGATCTTTTTTGTCCCCAAAATAGGAGTATAAAGTTGGATTGCTCTGCTTACTTTGCTTCCTTTGCCTCCTCATGTTGCCACTCAATTAGTTGACTTTTGAGCTTTTTGCCACAGTAGGATTCTGCTACCAGAAAGGGGAGCTTTGTCCAAAATCACTAGGGTTTTCTCAGCTGCCAAACCTGTTAGTTGGGTACCCTCTCTAAAGTTTCCACACACTCTGGCAAGCTGGTCACACATCCCAGGACCTACACCCTAGACTGCAATCCAGATCCAAGCAGGTTAAAGCAAGAGGGGTTACCTCTCAGACTGGTTGCTTGATCCCTCTACAATCTGCAGGCCAGGGGCTGAAGCTGCCACATGGTGGCAGCTGTGTAGCTGATGTGCCTCAGTAGCTTCTCCCTCCAGGGGATAAAGGCCAGACTGCACGACCAAACTACTGGATCCCTAACTCCACACTGCACTGACCTCTCACTTTGTCTTTAGCATCTATGGGTTGATAATTCTGGAAATCACCACAGCTACTGCTGATCTGAAGGCCCTACAGCCAGCAGCTGGTCAGGCCGCCCTGAGGCTAAAACTTCAGGCCATCACAGGGCTGGGCTAGGCTCCCAGAATGCTGTGCTGGCTACTTCCTGCCAACCTGCTGGGTTGTCCTCAGTGGTAGATTAGCTTTTCTGTGCCAATTTTGTGGTTTCTGTAGCTCCTAAGTTTGTTCAGAGTCACCTTTTACATGAATTGGAGAAGTCCTTCAATTTTTGAGGTGAAAGTTAAAGGTACAATTTATTATTATCATATTTATTGTTATTTAAAGAGTGAATGAATGAACAAATGAATGCACCCCTTCCTTAATTCTTAATACCAATAGCCATTTCAGGTTGTTAGTCTTTTTCACCAACAAGTATCATCTGATACTTTTTGGCCAAGTACAAAGACATTTATAAATAAAGATACCTGAAGGGTGAAAGGGGAGGAAATAAGTGTAGATAGAGAGAGCAATACTACAGACCAAGTACTGTGCCAAGCACTTTATAATTATTATCTCATTTAATGACCACAATAACCCTGGAAGGTAGGTGCTATTATTATCCCAAGTTTGCAGTTGAGGAAACTGAGGCAAACATAGGTTATGTGACTTTTCCAGGGTTACATAGCTAGCTGTTTATTATTTTTCATTCTTGAAGAGGACCATGACATCAGAGAGGGGATGTCATGCTTGTAAGTGAACTGGATTTAAGAGGGCCATGCAAAGTCAACCTCTCTCTCCTCTGGAGCCATCTGGGTCCAGTGACAAGATATAGATCAGGATGATTGGAGATGATCCCACACATAGTTAGTTAGTATCTGAGGGCAAATTTCAACTCAGGTCTTCCTAATTCCAGGCTAAGCACTTGATCACTGTGCTCCAGCTGTCTGAAAAAGCTATTACATTGCTAATAGAGCCTCACATTTTCACTGATGTCAACTTGCCATTGGCCTGACAGAATTGATATGAAAATGGACATAATGCATACTTCTATTGATAATATATTAACAGTATAAGATATATAGAAGTGTCTCCTTCAAGACCAGTTGGCTTTTAAAAAAGGAAAAGCATATGTATAATGGCTTGTGATAATATAAGATTAAGGGAAAGACAGAGATAACATTTCTATTTTGTACATACACTCACCTGCCTTTTTTTATGTGAGGGCTCCAATTACAGGTACAATCTTTCACAAGATCTATTTTTGGAGGGGGGAGAGGGTGAGGGCATGTTAGGAGGAATGACTAAGCTCCTGTGATAGCTATAAGAATAAACATTATTTGGAGCCAACCTTATGAAATACCATGGAAAACTGTTCAACACTGGGAACAGACTGTTGCAAAGAGAAAAATAGTCAGGGAACTCACACCCATTTGGTATTTTAGGTTAATTGCTTTATTATTAATACAGAGAGGTGGCACATTAGTTCTGTATAATTAGACAGAAATTATGCAGTGTTTGGTAATCGTAGCAGAATTCTGTGGTTTGATACAACTTTGTGCTGTACTAATAAAAAATAAAGAAATATGGTCATTTAAAAGAGATACTTAGCTGACAGCAGAGCATAACCCAAAGCAGAGGCTAGAATAAGGACTCATTATTTCTGCCCCATCTCTCTTTCAAGTAGAATATGCACTCTTTGAGGGGAGGGAGTGTTTCATATTTATCTTTCTCCAGTGCTTGGCACAATATCTTGTACACAGTAGGTACTTGACGCATTTTGAATTAGAAGAAATCATTGCACGGCATCATGTAACAAGTAACTCTTTTCAGTGCAAATGGTGGCACTCATACACTAAAATAATATATATCCCATCTGTGAGTCATTTCTTCTTGGTTTACCAGGCTCTAGGTTTTCTGGTGGATGAAGATACATCAGAATTGAGGGGTTAAAAACTTGAGATGCCTTTTGCTAATTTTATCCTTGAATAAAAACAGTGACTTCCTTTGGCTTCCTGGAAAAGTCGGTGGGTTTCAGACTATATATGCACTTAGATTCTCCACAATCTGATTACACCATCATAGGAAAATTGGGATTACATCTTTCTGAGTAAAATATTTTTGTTCTTCAGTTTTGTTGAATTCTTTATGACCATATTTGGAGCGTTCTTGGCAAATGTTTTAGAATTGCTTGCCATTTCCTTCTCTAGCTCATTTTACAAATGAAGAAACTGAGGCAAACAGGTTAAATGATTTGCCAGGGTCACACAGCTAGAGTCTGAGATCAGATTTGAACTCAGGTTTGAACTCAGGTTTTCCTGATTCCAGGCCTGGTACTCTGTCTACTGCACCATCTAGCTGCTCTCATCATCTCTATACAAATTAGCAACTTTGCACACACATATACATGCACATGCAAACACAAACACATACACACACCAAAAACAGAAACCTTCTTCTAACTCTGGTCAGCCATTTTTCAAGTACATTGTTAGTCAAAAGAGAGAATGAATAATAGAGAATAACCATTTTGACTATTATAAATATCCAAATTAAGTATGAAAGACATATGAAGGATGACACTATCTGAAACCAAAGAACTAATAAATAGATATATAGAATAATTTTGCACAAACACACACACACACACACACACACACACACACACACACACACACACACAGCCTGTGTCTAATGGTAGCCATCTGGGGGAGGGGAAAAATTACATAATTTCATCGTATATTTGAAACGAATAGCAATTATCTATAATAGATTTGCAGTTTCAAGCACAATCATCTTTTTATTTTACTATGCTATAAATTAAAAATGATTTTTTTAAAAAAGGAGATAAATGAGTTCATCTATTTTCAGTCCTTAGAAAACACAGTGGAATGTACCTTCCTTCTGTCTTTCTTTCCTTCCCTCCATCTCTCTCTCTCTCTCTCTCATGTTCTTTGAACCCACATTTCTGACAGTCTATTCATTTTAATCTCTAGGCAAGTCTTCTAGTGAGTCAGACTATTTTCATAACATTGGCAAAGGAAAAGACAGAACTTGTGTTGAACTATTCCTTCAGTTTAAAAACTGTCTGCTTTCATTGGGTGGCAAATTAGGGCTGATATTCCACCACTGATGAGTTGATGCCAGCCAGCAAGCGTAAAAGGAGTTTTACAATCTTCTTCAAACCACAGTATGGAAAAGGATGAACTTTTTTCTTGTATTGTCCTCTCCACTCCAGTTACTTGCGTTTTGGGTCAGAGATTTCACTCTCAGGAAGCTGACACCTTATTTGTGGCTATAAGCTTCAAAGATCTCCCTTTTTTCACTTCCAACTACAGTCCAAAGGATTCCAGGCTGCTTTTTTTCTGGTAGTAAAAGAAATCCTGCAGATTTTTACAATTATTCCTCTATGGATCAGTGTAGCATAAAATAGTAGTCAAGAAATCGGTATGAGACATATTTGATGCTGAATTCATGCTGACAGTAAAATATTTTCACTTCATCAACAACTCCAAGTACCCCATTTCCCATGACCTGGATTTTCTCTTTCCCAATTGTGGCCAATATATAAGATGATTTTAGCCCCTGACTATGTGACCAAACGTGGCAAGCCGATCTGGGAGTAATGGACCAAACAGAGTCATCGGTTCCAGAGTCGGAAAGGAATGCTTATTGTTGGAAAAACTAATCAGTTCATTCTCTGCTTGAAAGGAAGAGTCACACTTAGGAACCTATTTGCAGCAAGAATTCTTAGAGCATCATGCTGAGTCTGGCATTACCACTTTGGATTGGCATTTGGGAGAATACATTGTGGTCAGGAGCAATCTGATTTGGGGACAAGAAAATTTAAGTACGGGCTTACCAAAAAACCTAGAAGGAAAATAGGCTCATAGATTAGTAGTAGGGAGGGACATCAAGCAGTGATCAAGTCCAATACTCTTGATATTTAGCTGAGAAAACTGAAGTCCATAGTGGTCACACAGAGGAGGGGGAATCAGAATCCAGAACTTCCTGACTCCAACTGTAATATCCTATTCACTATTGGCCTTATAATTAGAGATACCAAGGTTCAGGTTCTAACTTGGACACATGACAACTGTTGGACTATGGGCAAGTCACTTAAACTTTCAATTCTACGGGCAATGCTCTAAGACTCTAAATTCCAAAGGGGTTACTTCTCTGCATCAGTGGAAAGTGTTTCCATAGAAAGAGTTACAAAAATGGATGAAATCTCAGTCCCGGACCTGTGCAAAAAGTTCCGTTTGTACATAAAGTATGTAAAGAACTTTGCAAGCCTTAAAACGTTGTATTAATGATGACTGTTATTATTTTCACCACCTCCTCTGTGGAGGATTTCCAGGAGGAAATAGAGAAGAGTCATACGAGATGAGAAGGCAAGTAAATTGCTGGAGAGAATATTCCCTACCATGGAACTTCCCTTATCTCCTAGGGCCTTGTTATCCTGCAAGATCCCTCTGCCATGTTGGGCCTCTCCTTCCATTGTTCAGCTCCTTTCAGAGTCTTCATGTTGGGACTGAGCCCAGGTCAACCACACTTCATTCCCTTCTTGGCTACACTTCACACTCTAATGACGTTGCTATTGTATCCATAAACATGTACCTCTCTCCCCACTTCCCAGTGCCTTATTATGTGTTGTCTTCCCTAATGAGAATGTAAGTTCTCTGATAGCAAGGATCCTTTTTGACCTGCATTTATATTCCTCGCTCTTAGCACAATGCCTGGCGCACAGTTAGGACCTATATTTCACCTATCATTGATGTATGGAATGATATGTTCTGACATTCTTACATATTATCAAGAATAAATCAAGTAAAGGTACCTAGTCCTCCAAAGAGGTAGAAAAATGTATTGCTATTTTGTTCTCCTTGAAATCTGAAATTCCCATTTGTGGATCTCAAGAAAAAAATAATTTAAAGATATAGATGAGGGGCGGAGCCAAGATGGCGGAGTATAAACAGCTCATCCAAGCCACTCTGCCCCCAGATTCCCCCCAAACGATGTAAAAGGGGACTCTGAAAAATTTCTGGAGCCCCAGCACCCACAGAACGACACAGAGGAGCTAACCTCCCGCTGAGGACATTCCAGCAGCCCCACAGGAAGGACCAGTGCAGCGCTCTGGGAGCTGGCAGCATGGAGTGCGCAGAGCGCAGGAAGCAGAGCCGAGCGAAGCCCAGGTCCGCGTGAGCCGAGGTTTTAGCCCCAGGGTGGCAGGGCCAGCAGCCGGCTGGAGGAACCCCAGAACACCAGCAGCTGTGGTGACTCCAGAATTATCAACATAGACATGCCTAGGACAAAGTAACAGGTTAGTGTCCTATGGACTTTGGGACCTGTATTTGGGGGAATGAGTCGGCTCCCTCCCCTGGGGGCTAGAAGCCACTGAGGAGACACGCCATTTTGTAGTTTTTAGAGGCAGCTCCAGCTCCTGGCCTGCAATTAATTTTAGGGAGATCCAGCAATCAGTCTTGGCAGGGTAATCTCTCTTGCTTTAACCTCCCTGGATCTGGATTGTGATCTAGGGTGGAAGTTGTGGGTGGGTTTACAGCTTGCCAGAAACGGAAGTTGCCCCCCACACGTTCCGGACGAAAATTCCTCTAGCTGGCCTTAAAGCCATAGTGTGGCAACAAGCCCAAAAGTCAAGTAATTAAGTGGCAACATGCCAAGGCAAAGGAAACAGAAAAATGCAACCCTAGACTCCTATTTTGGGGGCATAGAGCGGGAAAAGGACTGTGAGGTCAGAAGTCCTGCTCCAAAAGCCCCAGGGGAAAACATGAGCGGGTTGCAGGCCATAGAGGACCTTAAGAAGGACTTTAAAAATCAAATAAGAGAAGTGGAGGAAAAATTGGAAAGAGAAATGAGAAGGATGCAGGAAAAGTATGAAATGAGGGTCAACAGCCTGACTGAGGAAAACAACACCTTAAAAAATAGACTAACTCAAATGGCAAAGGAGGCCCAAAAGGGCAACGAGGAGAAGAATGCCTTAAAAAGTCGAATTTGCCAGATGGAAAAAGAATCTCAAAAGTTCACTGAGGAGATTCATTCCTTCAGAGGTAGACTGGAGCAAATGGAAGCTAATGACTTTATGAGAAATCAAGATGCTGTTAAACAGATCCAAGCAAACGAAAGATTAGAAGGCAATGTGAAATATCTCATGGGAAAAACCACTGACCTGGAAAATAGATCCAGGAGAGACAATTTAAAAATTATTGGACTACCTGAAAGCCATGATCAAAGAAAGAACCTAGAAATCACCCTTCAAGAAATTCTCAAGGAAAACTGCCCTGATGTTTTAGATCCAGAGGGCAAAATAGAGGTTGAAAGAATCCACAGATCACCTCCTGAAAAAGATCCCAAAAAGAAAACTCCCAGGAATATTATAGCCAGGTTCCAGAATCCCCAGATCAAGGAGAAAATACTACAAGCAGCCAGGAAGAAACAATTTCAATATTGTGGAAACACAATCAGAATAGCCCAGGACCTGGCAGCTTCTACACTGAGGGATAGAAGGGCATGGAATATGATATTCCAGAGGGCAAAAGAGCTGGGAATGAACCCAAGGGTCACCTACCCAGCAAAACTGAGTATTTTGTTTCAGGGGAAAATATGGTCATTCAGTGGAATAGAGGACTTTCAAGCATTCTTGAGGAAAAAACCAGAATTGAATAGAAAATTTGACATCCAGACACAAGAAGCAAGAGATGCCTGAGAAGGTAATCAGGGAAAAGAAATCAAAAGGAACTTATCAAAGTTGAACTATTTACATTCCTATATGGAAAAGCAATAACTGTGACTGATGATCTTTCTCACTATGAAAATAATGGAAGAAGGGTGTGTGGTCATATGAATACATATGTGAATGTGTGTGTATATGGTTACAGTTATATATGGATAGAGGGCATAGGTTGAATTTGTTGGGAAGGAGAATACTCAAGGGATGAAATTATGAGGTGAGAGAGGAAAGTGGCAAGAGGAGATGGGGAGAGACAGGGTAGGGTAAACTATCTCATGTAGAAGAAGCAAGGGGAAGTGGTTGCAAGGGAGGGGGAGAATAGGAAGGCAAAAAAGGCAAAACCACATTCTCATTGAATTTGGTTCAGGGAGAGAATGACATACATACTAAATGGGATATCTCAACCTGCAGCAGAATAGGGGGAAGGGGGATGAGAGGAGGGATGATTGATGGGGGGGCATCCTTGGGGGAGGGGAGGTTGGAAGTACCCACTATAGAAGAGGGACAGGATCATGTAGGAAATGGACCAGGTGGGGGGTGGGATGAGTGGGAGGGAATTATAAGCAGCCTTGTACAATATATCTACTATGATAATGTTTTGCATAGCTAGACATGTACAACATATACTAAATTACTTATCTCCCCAGAGGGAATGGGTGACAAGGGAGGAAGGAAATGGATCTGAAATTCAAGGTCTTAAGATTAAATGTTTCAAATATATATAAATACTATTATTAATACTCTTTTGCTTATAATTGGGAGATAAGATGTGCAGGCATTGGGACACAAAGATTCACCTTCCTATAATGGAAAAGTCGAAGGGGGTATGGGAGAAGGTATGGGAGAGAGCAGATTGGAGGAAGCGATATCTTGTGGGACTGCTATTCTGGGAGGCTGGGTAGGGGAATAACGGGGGGAAAATGATTGTAACTCAAAATCTGGCGGAAATGAATGATGTAAAACAGAAGTTAATAAAGCATTTGTTTAAAAAAAAAGATATAGATGAATATAGGTTCAAGATCCCTGGACCTGCAATCAGAAGATGAGTTCAAATCTCACTTGAGATGTTTGCTATCTGACTGTGTTTACTGCTTAACTTCTCTGTTCCTCTAATCTTTAAAATGAAGAGATTTGCTGTAATGACCTTTAAGTTTGCTTCTAGTTTTAACTCTATAATCTTTTAATCCTATGAATCAGGAGAACAATATTCTCCAGGTAAATCTCCACTTTCCACCAATAGTTTTGCTTGGTTTGGACTCCATGGAACTTTCATGCAGCAGCTAGGATAAGGTAATACCCTGAAACCTCAATATCATGCTGATTGACTCAGTTTGTGGTACTCAACACTGTCTCACCTCCTCAATGGCCTTTCTTCTTTGATTGTAGGGATAGAAGGTGGAGTACTGAACTCCTCCCCAAACCTTCCTTTATAAAGGACTCTGAAGTTCCAGTGGGGGACCATCTCCAGTTGTCCTAGTCTTTATCTTGCCACCAAAGCTAGATGGTTGCAGAGAAGAGAGTGAGGCTGATGACTTTGCACAGCCCTCCCTCACTTAAATCCAATTCACTTGCTTGCCATAACAAACAACAAAGGAACAAGCAACAAAATTCCAGTTCTTTCCAGGTAACTCTCCACTTTTTATTACTACCTCTATTTGGCTTGGACTCCTGTAGTGCCAATGCAATATTCACAGCACAGAGAGCCACTGTAAAAATGCCAGCATAGTGCTCAATTGCAAAACACAACAGACTCTCCATATGGAAGACAAAAGCAAACCATTTATTCAGATGCCAAAAAACTGAATCCCAAAACCAGCAAGCTGATTCCATCATAGTAGCAAATAAGTGAATAAGCCATAACTTCACAGAGAGCCACAGCATCCTTTAGTCTTCCCACAAACCAATGTTTACTCACAAGCCTGTCTCTCTGGGTGTGTCCTCTCTTCCCTCCAGTCTCTAACTGCCCTGAGTCCCAGCTTCTCTTGGGATCTGCTCCACCCTTTGGCAAACTCCTCCCAGAATAGGCTCCATGTATTTACATCCAGTCTATTGGGGGAAGGGTTTAATCTTCAAAGCAGGGAAGGTCTTCAAATTCCCTTAGGCTTATTATGGGGAAGGGAAGATCTTCAAATTACCATTACAACTTCACAAAACATTATTCCTAAACTGGGTACTCTACCTTAAGTTCCCAATCCCCTCCTGTTTTTCAGTTTCCTTTTCCATGTAGTCTTCTCTCATTCAATTGTAATCTTCTTGAAGGCAGGGACTGTCTTTCTTTTTGTTTGTATTCCAGAGTTTAGCATAGTGCCTAACACATTCTAGGTCCTTATTAAATACTAATTAAATTGAATTGAATTGAATGCACATTATTATTACTATAGTGGAAATGTCAAGAAGACTATATAGACTATACAGAAGTCAACCTGAGTTATTAAAGTAACCAAATTTTGGTCAGTGAGAAGATGCAATGAAATGGTCTTTAAGGAGAGTAACGGAATTATCAGGTCAGAGTGGTCCACACACTTGCAGACCCGGTGTGTTGGTTCTTTATTGTTTAACTTGTTCTTTTTGTTTAACTGGTTACAGTGAAGTCTGTGGTTACAATGGAGACTGTAACTCTTAAACAGAGGTGGGGGTCGGGAGGCTACATTTAGAAATGACTAAGGCATAAAATAAAGTTATCAATAAAATTTACTTTTATTTTTTAATAATATATACATGCATTTGCATGCCTATTATTCTTTTTATTGTTAATAGTACTATTTCTTATTTTGGGGGGGAAGGCAATTGGGGTTAGGTGACTTGCCCAAGTCACACAGCTAGTTTTTTATGTTAAGTATTTGAAGTTGAATTTGAACTCAGGTCCTCCTGACTCCAGGGCCTGTGCTCTATTCACTGTGCCACCTAGCTGCCCCAATAAAATTTATTTTTAAAAAAAAGGAAGAGGACTTGTGAGGTTAACTAATTTGGTCAAATTCCAAGGTAGCCAAGGAGAGTTGCAGAGAGAGTTTCCTCAGCCCTGAATTCAATTAACTACAGACCACAACTCTGTACTCTGAAATGCTAGGAAGGAAACTGAGAAGGCAGCTAAGAAAACTTTCATTAAATGCCAGTGAGGATAGTGTTGTTTTAAAAAAAAAAAGCTCTTTAAGATTTTTCTGATCATACTTTGATTTATATCTATCTATGTAGCTATACAGATAGATAATGTTTTTACATATAGATATAAGCATAAATTTATACAGCTCAGGTGACATCCTACTCAACAAAGTGTCTGGGTTCCATCTATTTGCAGTCTAATAATAAAGGAGAGAGGAGGGACAAACATGTAACTGTTCCTATTCTATGAATTTCTGTGGTACCTATTCCCATGGTATTTTTATGTTTGTGCACAGAAAAAAAATTCTCTGGGCAACAAAAAGTCTTGAGGCTTCACTGTTGTTGTTACTGAGTCATTTCTGTCACATCCAACTCTTTTTTTTTTTCATTATTTATGTGTGGGTGCTCATTTTTCTGAGGCTGGATTTGATCTCTGGTCATCCCAACTCCGAGGCCAGCGCTCTTACTGCGCCACCTAGCCGCCCCTTTAGGGCAATTGGGGTTAAGTAACTTGCCCAAGGTGACACGGCTAGGTTTTTGTTTGTGTGGATTAAGTGTCTGAGGCAGGCTCTGAACTCAGGTCCTTCTGACTCCAGGGCCGGCACTCTATTCACTGTGCCACCTAGCCGCCCCACACATCCAACTCTTGATGACTCAATTTGGGTTTTTTTGGGGTCAAAGATGACAAAGTAGTTTGCCATTTTCTTTTCTAGCTCATTTTACAGATGAGGAAACTGAGGAAAACAAGGTTAAGTGACTTGCCCAAGGTCACACAACTAGCAAGTGTCTGAGGCTAGATTTGAACTCCAGTCTTCCTGACTCTAGGCCTTGCACTCTATTTACTGTGCCACCTGGCTGCCTCTGAGGCTTCATAAACACTATCAAAATTCTATCTTACTAAAATAAGTCTCCAAGGCCAAGGAGAACACAAGAAAAAATAGGGGAGGGGAAAGAGTGGATGAAAACGATGATAACAGCAACCATTTATTTAGTGTTTTTAGTTTTACTAGTATATTGAAAACATTAGTCCAAGTCATAAGAAAAATTCCATGAGTTTCATGATAGAGATATTATTAACCCCATCTCACAGATAAGGAAACTGATGCTCTGAGAAACTGAGTGACTTGCCCAAGGTCTTTCAGCTAGTGAGTGTCTGCTATAGGTTTTGAGCCCAGGTTTTTACTTCTCTAAGTCAAGTGCTCTATTCATTTTGACCTATATCTGTCCAAATATCAGTTTTATCACCTCTTTCAAAGCACATGGACATGGACACACACACACACACACACACACACACCACACACACACACACACACACACACGCTGGATAAAATAAAAACTCGAGCCATTTGGAGAAATATTTTCGATGTAGCTCATTATCAGAAAAAGCTCTAGAGTGGGCGGCCCCTCCTCTATACTACGAATATCACCAGAGAACTAAAGGTTGCAGCATTAACTACAGATCTGCTATTTCTTTCATTTTGAAATATAGACAGGGGCTTAGTGGTTTGCACATTAAGCTGTGATAATCCCAACACTGTTTAAAGCAAGTCTGCTCTGCCTTGTGACTATGGAGCTCTGAATGTTGCCCAGCATCATGCAAAGAAAACACAAAGAATCCTAATTCAGCATTACAGAGGCAACACATTCTAGCATACAGCAAAGAGGAATTTATTTTTAGGACTATATATCCTTTGACCCATGTATGAGGTAAGCCCACCTGAGTTAAGTGTCTATTTTGACAGCAAAAAATATTAAGTCCTTAGCGTTATCTTAGCGTTAACGGTACTAACTCAAAAATTAATTATAAACTCCTGCTATATAAGGCTTCGGTCAGATAAAAGGCATGATCAACTCATTCTTAAAATCTTCTGTTGCCCTAATATCAGAGGTACAAATAATCTTCATCCCCAAATCAATAAACACTTTAGAGGCCTTTTCTGGAAAACAAAAATTATGCATATTTAAATTTCACAAATGCATTATCCTAGTTCTCATGGTTTTTTGACCACTGGAAATTGTTCAGATATCACAAGGAGAGGTATAAAGATAAATATTAAATGCCACACTATATCAGTCATGTAAGTAATAAACTTGAGTAATCTCTTCAGTGATAACCTATAGAACAACTAAGTAATTTATTTCTGGTATCCATAAGTATTCTTGTGTCCAGAACTAGTGATGTTATGGTGAAAGGGTCAGCAGAGACTTGGCTGCCTTTAAAATGTCATATAAAATCTCTCAAAATTTGGTGGTTTTTTCCCCCATAAATAATTTATATCTAGACAGATGTAGGTCATAGAAATGTTATTTTATTCTTCTCTCCTAATTTGTCTGGTGCTCTTTAGCCCAATTTTTGTTTTGAATAGAGTCCACAAGGAAGAAGCGTCTAGTTTTATCATCACATTTCTTCCTCCAACATATCACAGTCCATGGCCTCCAACGTTGTATGTATGGACTCTTTGCTACAATATATGTAATTGGAAGTATATGTGCATGTGTGTGATTTATATAAAGAGTATTGCAAGAATAGTAGTAATATCTTTCATTAATGCATACAACTGATATTTTCTACCTTCACTTAGGGAAATGGTAATGTGGACTCCAGCCCAAGGACCCTATCCACTCTGGCACCATCACAATCACCATCAAGGACCTTGGCTGTCCAGAGACTGAGTTCAATCCTGGGGGTTGCCTCCCAGTGTGACATTATCTCTCTGTCTCCTAGTCTGACTCCTGAAGTTTTATTCAAGAGAAATATACTGGATAAAATTTAGGTCCAGCTTGCATCTAAGTTCCCCCAAATATAAATAGCAAAGTTCTCAACCTCTGTTCAAACATGGTACAACATGGGTATAAAACAGGCTTCATTTTCTCTCACCACAAAAAAAGCAGATAATGCCAAAAATATCAATCAAATATAGATATGTAAAGCACTCCAACAGGTCATAGTTCAGATAGGATCCTCTCAACCCCTCCCCCCCCAGGAAAAGTTACCTTGCAACTGCTTAATAAATATTCCACACTTACCTTCCAGCTCTATCATTCAAGTATGTCAAAGTAACATGATGGAAAGTTAGTACAGTCCAGGTCAACTGGCCTAGGAATAGGGAACCTGAGTCCTTGAGGCCACTCATAGCCTTCTAGGTCTTTTGGTGTGGCTTTTTGACTGAGTCCAAGTTTTACAGAACAAATCCTTTTATTAATGGGATTTGTTCGGTGAAGTTTGGATTTGATCAAAGGGCCCCACTTGAGGACCTTGAGGGCCACATGTGGCCTGGAGGTGGCAGGTTCCTCACTCTTGGGTCCTGACCCCTCAATGGCATACCTTTAGTTCTTCTGCTGTACGGAAATCCTCTGTTGGCACACCTTTCTTCTTTAAGGACCAAATAGTTCAGGAAATATTCTTCATCTCAGAGACATGGTGACTAGATGCTGGAACTCAGAACTCTTGACCTTGGGAACTCTTGAATTTATATGAAAACCTTCATTCTCAGAAGACCTAATGTTTTACTTTTGCTCTCAAAAGACAGAAGAAAGCTGGCAGGATTCCCTCTCTGGTTCTGACTCCAGACATCTTGGAGACAGCTGCAGTCAATTAGAATCAATCAGAGGAGTTTCCATTATCCTCAAAATAAGAGGCCACTGCACCTGCATATCTCAACAAAGGGGGCAGCTTATGTATTTCTGACAAAGGTTCATGTCCTATCAATGAATTATGGTAAATATTTAACAACCAGCTCACTGGGGGGGAGGAATAAAAACCAAAATTTTAAATCTGCATTATTAATATTTTCCACATCATTTTCTTAAGCCTAAACAATTAGCAAAACAATAAATCAAGCCTGATTTCAGTGTTTGCCAATTTTCAAGGTGTAAGGACAAAATTGAAAATTTAACAACTCAGTCGATAACTGGTTCAATCTTCCCACTATACTATACTGATCTTTAATTGACAAAAGATTTTTAAAATTATGTTTTCCATGTCCATTTAAAAAAATTCATGTTTTTGTCTGTGTGGATCAGATCTCAACTCCCAAAAACCTTGATAGGTATTCTTCATAAGTTACTGGAAATGAAAAAAAAATCAACACCTGGTAGCCATCCTGCTGGTAACAACTTCCTTTAAATCTGGGCTAAAATCTTGTCTTTTACAGGAAGCCTTTCCCAACCCCTCTTAATTCTGGAATCTTTCCTGTTTAATTATTTATTTAGTATCATTACCTATTTATCCTATATATAGCTTATTTGTACACATTCATTTACAGAGGACAGGAACTGTCTTTTGCCTCTTTTTTTAATCCCCAAGCACTTAGTAGTAGCACATCTGTCCAGTAACAGGTGGTTGATAAATGTCCAATGATTGGTTTTTGTTTTTTCACTGGTTTTGCTTTGTAAGTTTTTTTCTTTTTTTTTAATGAAAATAGTTATGGTTGTACTTAGATGATAGTTACCACCAGGATCAAAATCAAAGACTTTCCAGCTTGCTAGAAAGTCTTTTATCAGAACCTGTTTTCACAAGATTGTGAGAACCCAGAGTCAGGTCTAGGCAAAACATCAATGATGGCCATAGTAGAGGTTTACAAATATGGTAGTTGTTTAATAGGGCAAAGTATGAAACCCGTGATTCTTTAGGAAGTTAAGGAAACTTCCTCTTTTTTTTTTTTGGCCTTTTGGAGGGCAATTGGGGTTAAGTAACTTGCCCAAGGTCACACGGCTAGGTTTTTGTTTGTGTGTGCATTAAGTGTCTGAGGCCGGATCCAAACTCAGGTCCTTCTGACTCCAGGGCCAGTGCTCTACTCACTGCGCCACCTGGCCACCCTGAAACTTCCTCTTACAATGCAGGTCATTGCGTTCTCAGAGACTTATACTCTTATACCATCACTTGTAGTACTTAGAAATTGAGTGACTTTCTACCTATATAACCACACTCAAGTCTCTAGCCCTCAATTTTCTCATCTGCTTAATGAGGATAATAACACTTTTATGAGTGTTATCACCATAGTATCAATCAGAGGTGGAAGATGAATCCATGACTTCCTGTTTTGAAAGCCAGCTTTCTATCCACTAAGCCTTACTGCCTCCATTGCGAAACATAGGAGCTAAATTACCACTTATTTTTAAAGCCCCTATTGGATGATCAAAGATTCAGCTAATTTTAAGAACAGAAAATCATAGTCACTCAAATTCTTAGTGAGTCAAATTTATATCTACAAATTGTAAAGACCAGAATTAAATGGACAGCCATAGTGGGGAATAGATATATTTACTAGCAGCTGACTTATATGAATAACATTGCATAATATTGCATCCATTCCAGGAAGCAGTGGAATTGCGTTGCTGTACACCTTTAAGGGATAGAAATCAGCAGCTCAGCTTAACCTAATTTTTTCCACCTTGGCTAACTATATTGTTGGAGGGGAGGCATTTCTAGTCCAGTACCCCAACTCTAAGGAGACCAGAGTAGCCAACCTTATGAAACTAATATGCTGCTCCTCTACTGGCAGGAATCAGTCTCCTTTGGATATGGGTGAACAGAGGGCACCTTACACCTGTCTATTCATGTCTCCCTCCATGCCACAGCTAAACAGATCCTTGTGGGTAATATACATAAACCACATACATGCACCCTATATTTTCTCCCTTTCATATAGTTCCTGTCAAAATATATATTGTTATATTTCTATCCATTTTGCTTTGCAGCTCTTCTTGAAAGTCTTTCCATATCCTTATATGCTTTATATTTATATTTTATGATCCCATAAAATTCTATTAAATTAATATGCCATAATTGACTCAACTATTCTCTAATTATTGAATATAAAGATTGTGTCCAGAATTTTACAATGACAAATAGAACAGATATAAATATTTCAAAAAGATAGGTTCATTTTAAAATTGTTGCAATTGTTTTTACAAAGCCTCATTCAAAAGATATGAATACTTTTGTTATTCATTGGATGCCACATTATTCTCCAAAATATTTGGATCAATCTAAATCCCCTTATCCTTTTCTGCTATTTTTTTTATTGACATGGGTATAAGTTATCTTGATTTATATTTCTCTGATTATTAGGGAATATACCTTTTTATATGGTAATAGATCATATTTGCTCTTTCATTAATTGTATGTTTATATCCATTGGCTATTGCTACTTTTGGGAGTATATAAGATTAGTCTTCTTGATATGCGTCATTGGTATATTAATGATCTCATTGATACACTTTCATATACTTATATATGCTGTATAGCAGAATTTTATCTGATATTTAATGAAAAAAATATATTTTACCAATCTTTTTCTTTTCTTTTAATTTTAGAGATACTGCTTTTATGAAAAATTCTTTTATCTCTGAATAATCAACACCTTGATTTTGTGATTTTTTTACTTATTCTATTTGTGTAATTGATAAAAACATTACTCCATTCCACAGAGCATACAAATGTTACTTCCTTTTTTTCTTATATATTTAATGATTTGATTTATATATGTCTGAGTAGGTACATACAAATATATATTGACCTACTCCAATCTAGTTAGAATATATTGTAATATATGATGAGGTGTAGATCCAAACATTTCTTTCTAAAAAAAAAAAAACATTCAGCTACCAAGTTCTCACACTTTTTTTTTACAGTGCTTTGGAGGTTATTAAATGTTAACATTTTGTATGAGTATATTCGTATGTATGTATAAAGAAGCTATATTTCTGGTTCTGTATTCTGCATTGTTACCTGTTTTTCTATTCTTTTCTAAAAGTCTAAACTGTTTAAGTATTCTTTAATAGCGTTTTTTGAAATCTCGTAATGCTAGTCTTCCTTGGATGGTTTTTTTTTTATTTAATTATTGCTATTTGTGACCATCTATATTTTTCCATATTAATTTTATTATATCTTTTTTCTTATTTATTTATTGATTTTAACTTCTGGTTTACATCATTCATTTCAATCAGATATTGAGTTACAATTTTTTCCTCATTTTTCCCCTACCCACCACCCCAGAATAGCAGTCCCACAGGATATCCCCTCATCCAATCTGCTCTCTCCAATATCTTCTCTCATACCCCCTTCGACTTTTCCATTAGGGCAAAGTGAAACTCTGTGCCCCACTGGTGGCACATCTTATCTCTCAATTATATGCAAAATAGTATTAATAATAGTATTTATATATATTTGAAACATTTAATTTTAAAACTTCGATTTCCAGATTCATTCCCTTCCTCCCTTGTCACCCACTCTTGCTGGGAAGACAAGCAATTCAGTATATGTTGTACATGTATACCTATACAAAACATTACCATAGTAGATATATTGTAAAAGACTGGCTATATTTCCTTCCCACCTATCCCACCCCTACTTGGTCCATTCCCTACTTTGATACTGCCCCTTTTCAAGAGTGAGTGCTTCCAACCTCCATTCCACCCAGCATGACCTCCCTTCCATCATCCCTCCTCTCATTCCCCACCCCCCTCTTATCCCCCTCCCCCCTACTCTCCTGTAGGGTGAGATATCCCATTTAGTAGGTATGTCATTCTCTCCCTGAGCCAAATTCAATGAGAATATTGTTTTGCCTTTTTGCCTTCCTGTTCTTCCCCTCCCTTGCAACCACTTCCGCTTTCCTCTTCTATATGATAGTTTATCCCTTTCTGTCTCTCCATATCTTCTCTCATTATATTCATCTCTAACCTCTTAATTTAACCTTTTAAGTATAATTCCTTCCTATTATATTCGACCTGTGCCCTCTATCTATGTATATCTGTAAACATATATACACACATTCACATATGTATTCATATGCCCATAAACCCTTCTTCAACTATTTTCATACTGAGAAAGGTTTCATCAGTTACAGTTATTGTTTTTCCATGTAGGAATGTAAATAGTTCAATTTTGATAAGTTTCTTTTGATTTCTTTTCCCTGTTTACCTTCTGAGGCATCTCTTGCTTCTTGTGTCTGAATGTCAAATTTTCTATTCAACTCTGGTTTTTTCCTCAAGAATGCCTGAAAGTCCTCTCTTCCACTGAATGACCATATTTTCCCCTGAAACAAGATACTCAGTTTTGCTGGGTAGGTGATTCTTAGTTTTAATCCCAGTTCTTTTGCCCTCCAGAATATCATATTCCATGCCTTTTGATCCCTCAGTGTAGAAGCTCCCAGGACCTGCGCTATTCTGATTGTGTTTCCACAATATTGAAATTGTTTCTTCCTGGCTGCTTGTAGTATTTTCTCCTTGATCTGGGAATTCTGGAACCTGGCTATAATATTCCTAGGAGATTTCTTTTTGGGAACTTTTTCAGGAGGAGATCTCTGGATTCTTTCAACCTCTATTTCGCCCTCTGGGTCTAAAACATCAGGGCAATTTTCCTTGAGAATTTCTTGAAGGATGATTTCTAGGTTCTTTCTTTGATCATGGTTTTCAGGTAGTCCAATAATTTTAAAATTATCTCCCCTGGATCTGTTTTCCAGGTCAGTGGTTTTTCCCATGAGATATTTCACATTGCCTTCTATTCTTTCATTTGTTTGGACCTGCTTAATAGCATCTTGATTTGTCATAAAGTCACTAGCTTCCATTTGCTCCAGTCTAATTCTGAAGGAATGAATCTCCTCAGTGAGCTTTTGAGATTCTTTTTCCATCTGGCAAATTCGACTTTTTAAGGCATTCTTCTCCTCATTGCCTTTTTGGTTCTCTTTTGCCATTTGAGTTAGTCAATTTTTTAAGGTGTTATTTTCTTCAGTCAGGCTGTTGACTCTCATTTCATACTTTTCTTGCATCATTCTCATTTCTCTTCCCAATTTTTCCTCCACTTCTCTTATTTGGTTTTTAAAATCCTTCTTAAGGTACTCTATGGCCTGTAACCCGCTCTTATTTTCATTTGGGGCTTTTGGTGAAGGAGTTCTGACCTCCCAGTCCTCCTCCTGTTCCATGATTCATTCCTCTTTGCCCCCCAAATAGGAGTCTAATGTTGAATTTTTTGGGGTTTCTTTTTGTTTCCTTTGTCTAAGCACGTTGCTACTTAATTACTTGATTTTGGGGCTTTTGCCACAGTAGAACTCTGCCACCAGACAGGGGAGCTTCCATCCCAAACATTGGAGTTTTCTCAATTTCCAGGGGTATTAGTTGGGTGGCCTCTCTGAAGCCTCCATACACTCTGGTAAGCGGGTCACACACCCCAAGACCTCCACCCCAGACCACAATCCAGATCCAAGAAGATTAAAGCAAGAGCGATTACCCCCAAGACTGATCACCAGATCCCCCTACAGTTCGCAGGCTAGGAGCTGAAGCTGCAACTGAAGCTGCAAAATGGCTCCTGTGCTGGGGCTCCCCACCCGCTTCTCGCCTCCAGGGGAAGAAGCTGATGCATTCCCAAATACTGGTCAGAAAGTCCATAGGGCACTAACCTCTCACTTTGTCCTAGGCATCTATATGTTGGTAGTTCTGGAAAAACCACAGCTGCTGGTGTTCTGGGGTCCCTCCAGCTAGCTGCTGGTCCTGCCACCCTGGGGCTAAAACCTCTGAATCACTCTGTCCTGGGCTCAGTTCCCAGAGCTCTGTGCTGGCCACTCCCTGCCAGGCTGCTGGGCTGTCCTAAGCGGGAGGTTAGCTTCTCTATGTCATTCTGTGGGTGCTGGAGCTCCAGAGGTTGTTCAGAGTCCCCTTTTACATAATTTTGAAGTGGTGTGGGCTGGAGTGCAGTGGAAGTGCTGTTTCTATTCCACCATCTTGGCTCCATCCCCACCAATTTTATTATATCTTAATTAAATTCTGTCAGATAGCTATTTGGTATTATATTACTTTAAATCTGTAAAAATTTTTGGGCAGTGGGGAATAATTACTGACATTTTTATTATATTTGCTGGAACTAACCCTGAATACAGGCTATAACTATTACTGTTATTACAGATTGCTTAAAAAAAAACAGTTGTGGAAGATAGGGGTGGCAAGAGGAGATATTTTTATTTAACACCCATTTTTAATGAAAATGTTTGTATGGAAAACAGGCAAGATACAGCAGGACTGGAGAAAGTGAAATAATAATATATTTTAAAATAATTTAATTAATATAAATATAATAATAAATTAAAATAAATTAAATGAAGGAAAGATGAACAAATGAAAGGACAAATGAATGAATGAGATCATTAATGAATACATAAATAAATGAAAGAGAATGCTATCTACAAAATGTGTCAGTGAATTTGACTGATTTTTGGCAAAAAAAATATAAAATATATTATTAAAATAATGAGTAGTGAATAGTTAGAAAAGAACCAATAATGTATCTTTACCCAAAACAAGTTATACTTAAAACCACCTCATTTCCTTTTTTGAGAGAGTTACTAGATTGACTTATCAGAGAATGTTAGTTCAGGTATAGTCTATCTCAGGGATGGGAACCTGCTTCCTGGAGACTACATGAGGCCTTCTAGGTCCTTGGGTGTGACCTTTTGACTGAGTTCAAGTTTTACAGAACAAATCCTTTTATTAAGTAGTTTGGATTCAGTCAAAGGGCCACACTTGAGGACCTAGAGGGCTACATGTGGCCTTGAGGCCTCAGGGTCCCCACCCTGGACTACCTAGAGTATAACAAGGCATTTGGCAAAATTTCTCATGCATTTTTTGTGGAAAAGATAGCCATGTGTGGTCTAGATGATAATATAGTTATTTGGATTCAGTCGGGTAGAATGTGTCAACTCCAAAAATAATCATTAATAGTCCTCTGCCCTTTTGGAAGGAGGATTCCAGGGAATTTCCTTGAATATGCTTGTTTGCTATGGTGTTCAGGACTAGGGAGTGGGTAGTCCTACTCTGCTCTGGTCAGACTGCATCCATTACATTATTTTCTCTTCTAGTTTCCACATTTTAGGAAGGTCATTGATTAAACTGGAAAGCATAAAGAAGAAGGCAATTGGGATGATGAAAAGCCTCACAATCATGTTGTATGAGGACTGCTTAAAGAAACTTGGGATACATAACCTAAGAAAAGAATACTTAGGAAGAACATGATACCTGTCTTGGAGCATTTGAAAGGTTGTCAGATGAAAGAGGGATAAGATTTCTCTGCCAGATCTCAGGAGGAGTAATGAAAAATAATGGGTGAAAACTACAAAAAGGCAAAATTCAGATGTATATGAGGAAAAACAATGCCTTTCTAGAGAAGCTCCTGGTCTTTCCTCTCTTCCATCCTTAACCTTGTTTACCTTATTTTCTTATTAAACAAATATTTAAAGGGATAACAAAATGGAGGGTGGGGGAAACCCTTTTCAGAGGGTTTATGTTCATTTTCCCTCAACTTCAATTTCTACTCCTTTGGAACTCTTGTTATTACATATATCTCTTCATTGTGCTGCCTGTACCCCAAACATCAACCTTATCTCCCTTACCCTCCAAAACTGAATCACCCCCAGTCCCACATAGGTGAACTTTCCCATTATACTGTCCTTTACATTTTGGCTTCAGTGATCAGAATGTTAACTCCTTATGGAAAAGGACTGTCTTGCTTCCTTGTTTTCGTATCCCAGTGACTTAGCATAGTGCCTGGCATTTAGTAAATACTCTGTCTATCTATCTATCTATCTATCTATCTATCTATCTATCTATCTATCTAATCTAAATATATATGCATCACTGGATTTGTTTTAACTATAAGTCTTTGAGAGCTGAGTGTTCCTGTTGGGCACACTGACAAGAAGTTATTTTAACTGATGCTCTATTATAGCTAGAATGATGGTTGAATAGTCAGTCAATAAATGTTTATTAAGCATCTGTGACATGTTAAGCATTGTACTAGACATTGGAGATGCCAAAAAAAAAAAAAAGCATAGATGTGATCCCTGCCCTCAAAGAGTTCACATTCTAATGGGGAAGACAACAGGTAAACAATTTTGTACATGCAAATTACATATAATTCAAGTGGGATAGAGTTCTCAAAAGATTGGCAGTAGTAATGGAGAAGAAGGAAAGGGAAACAGGACAAAGCTTAGGTCAACTTTTGAAAAGACCATGCTCTCCGACATCATGATCTTGACTTTCAAAGTCCAACATAATTGGTCCATTCTCCCCCTCTCCAATTCTTTCTGCATTGTATTCCAGCCTAAAACTTTAGCACCACCTTGACCTATTTCCTCACTCTCTTCCCAGCATGCCATATTTATTCTCTCCACTTTGTCTTTGCACACACTAATATTATTCTTTCTTACCTCTACTCAGAATCTCTTGATTCCTTGTATTTACTTTTCCAAAACTCCCTTCCCAACTATCCTGATCAACTCACTCTGTTTTAAGGTTTTAACTAATACTTGAAGGAAAACAGAGAAGTCAGAAGGTTGATACAAAGAATGAAAACCTTCCCTGAATGGGAAACAGCCACAAAAGCTTCTCTGGATCTAGGATTCTCTAAAATTCTGCCTGCCGAGCCTGCCAGTTTGACTGAAAAGTGTATCAACTTTCATTAGTTTTGAACTTTTTTTTTATTTACAGCAGAAAAGATAGTAAATGAACTGACCCTGAAACGAGATTTCTTCTTATATTTAATTGACCCTATAGAAAGCACCCGTGTTCCACTGCACTTGCTTGTTTTTTCAACTTTCAATTGATTCCAGAAGAAAATAGACATACAGTGATCTGTCTTTCACAAATGTGATGGTTGTTTGTGGAGTGACTGAGATCTGTCCTGGTGGAAATAGTGAAATCACTGGTCCTTCTAAATATCAAGTGAAAGTGGTTGCTGAATTATTTTCCATTAGAGATGTCCTCCATTCGTTTCAAATCAATCTGACCAGTATTTAATTAGAACTGATTATGTGATTGTTTTGTTCTAGGCCTGAAGTCTAGGCAAAGTATTCTAGACCAGTCTCTGCTCTTGAGTAACTTAGAGGGAAGCTATTGTCTCTCCCATTAGAATGTGAGTCCCTTGAAGGCAGGGGTCAGAAGCTTGCTTTTCTTTGTAGCTGCAATGATTAACATAATGCTTGGTATAGTGTATTAGGTGCTTAATAAATGCTTTATGATTGACTGATGGATTTGTCTCACTGTCATTCAACAGCCATTCCAGGAAAACCTGAGTAGCATTCAAAAGTTCCTTTTCTTCAGTGGGAAGAAAAGACATAGAAAATCAAACAGCTATAATAACACTTCATATTCATATAGTACTCTCAAGTTAAAAAATTACTTTCCTTGCAGCAAGTCTGTGGTAGAGGTGACATGAATATTATTCTGTTTAGAAAGAGCAATATGTTGTAGCAGACCCTGACCCTGCTGACCCTAGAGTCTAAAGACCTGGGGTTCAATCTGATATCTTCTATGTGCTAGCTCTGTGACCATAGACAAGTGTTTTAACCTCTCTGAGCCTGTTTTCTCAATTGCAAAATAAGAGTGTTGGACACCATACAAAATTCAGAAGACTGTTGTAGGTATCAAACAAGAAATATGTAAAGTACTTAGCAATGTTGGTCTTAAATTTCAATGTCTTGGTTGTTTCCCCCATTTACAGTTAAGGAAATTGAAGCTCAGAGAGATTTGTCAGTCTTCCTATTGTCAGGGAGAGAGTTTATGACCAGCTACCATCTGACTCCAGGTTCTATCCTCCTGCCACTACAGTATACCCTATGACAACAAGCAATTATTAAGTGCTTACTGCATGCCATATATCCAGAGGATGGAATTCAAGAACAGAGTGAGTTGATCAGGATAATTGGGGAAGGGAGTTTTGGAAAAGTAAATACAAGAAATCAAGAGATTCTGAGTAGAGGGAAGAAAGAATATTATTAGCCTGTGCAAAGACAAAGAGGAGAGGATAAATAAGGCATGCTGGGAAGACATTGAGGAAATAGGTCAAGGTGGTGCTAAAGTTTTAGGCTGGAATACAATGCAGAAAGAATTGGAGAGGGGGAGAATGGACCAATTGTTGTGGACCTTGAATGTCAGGATCATGACACAGGAGAGCATGGTCTATTCAAAAGTTGACCTATGATGAAGAGGGATAGGTGAACATTTTCTCAGGGAGCATTCTTTTGACTACACATATCCCTGTCACCTATGGATGTGATGGGTAAAAAAACTAAATTGGGATATGCAAGGGTAGAGAGGAAGAGAGTTTTTAAATTAAATTACTCTGTTGATTCTATGTAAATCTGGACTAAACTATCCAAAGACATCCTAATCTGGAAGGCTTTATTGAAAAAAAAAATCCTTCATGGTCCCTTCTAAGAATTTAAACTCTTAATCACTCAATATGACAAATTTCCATATAATATCAGAAATCAGCAGTGTATGCATTAGCCAAGAAGACGAAGGTTTCAAAATCAGCATTATTTTTCAGGCTCCTTGCTCCTTAGTCTAAGCTCTAGTATATTACATATCACAAAAGTCAAATCCTTTACTGAACATCTGATTTCACAGCAGAAAATCATTCCATTTGGAATGATCCTGTAGCCGCCATACAACAGCTGCTTCAAGCTACGTGTTCTTCATTATAGATGCACAACATAGTAATCTGCTCCCTGGGTGAAAGTGACGATGAATGAAATTTACTTTGTAGACACTAAATGATGATAGTTCAAACAGGGCTCCCTTGTTCATCTATCATGTCCCATTTAGCCTCTGGGGGGAGGCAAGATCAAGGTTGAAGTGCATTAGTCCAATTATAGGAGGTGACAGAACATTCATGGTTTGGCCTCTACCTGGCCTGTTTAAATAGAATACTTAATTCCTACAGTTGAAGAAGTTCATTAACCTTTAATGGGCTTATATTAACAATAAAAACAAATCATGGAACTTTGTCCCCCTGATACTCTCAGTATTTAACACATAATATGGCAGTTTTATGATCAAATAATAAGAAGAAATGATTGAGGAAAGACAACACAAGTACACAAGGAAAGGTTTTCAAAGGCATTCTAATGGCAGTTTATGCAATTGAATATATTTAATATCATACCATTTATTAAAGGAAACATTTTCCATTAGCTCCATAAGTAACTTTGCTTTTATTTCTCTGTGAGGCAAATCTATGATCATGTGTATCTGTAAGGTAGCTCAAATCTCTGAGGTGTAATTTTCAAAAATAGTTAGAAGCACCAAGCAGATGGAGCGCACCAAAGAGCATTCATTTAAAAATATACACAAATACATGAGAACATCTGAACCATTATTTAGAGTTCTATGAGAGACAGCTTAAGCCCTTCTTCTTTGAGCTTAAAGAGGGTAATGTGTTGCTTTTGAAATTTGCAACTCAGTAAAGGACAGCCCTCTCCCCCCTCCAAAAAAGACTACTAAAAATTATGAGTCTACTAAAAATTATGAATATGATTAAAGAGTGACAATCCACTTTTCAGTTTCTGAAATTAAATACAGTATATAGCTAATCTGAACACTAGGTTGACAAGATAGTTTGCACTAAAAACCAATCGATCAATTGTTCAACCAATAGATAAATCTACTGGGAAGGGAAACAAAAATAAAAGTGAAAACAGTCCTTGTTCACAAGTTTACAGTTTAACTCAGGGAGACTGAATGGACATATTTTGGTGAATGCAAAATAAATATAAGAAAATTCATTTAAATTTACAGAAGGGTTAAAGCTACCTCTATAAAAAGATGAGATATAAAGTTCCCTATTTTAATCATGAGTCATTTTCTTCTTTCTAGTTTTCTCATCATCTCTTGCTTCAAAACCTCAAAATCTTAGTGCCACCTTTATTGTTTTGCAATGACATTCATAGAATAACAGAACTTCAGACAATGAAGAGAGCTCAGATATCATTAAATCCATTACATTCCTTGCCTTAGGAAGTCCTTTTACAAATTCTTTGATCATTGTTAAGATAGCCTTTGCTCTAAGACCTCCAGTGATGGGTAATTCACTATCTTATGAAGCAACACATTGTATTTTGGAAAACGTATTCATTAAAAGTCATTCTTGACATCAGGCATAATTTTACCTTTTTCCCTGTTTTGTCCATTGCTCCAAGTTATGTATTCTGGGGACAAGCAAAATAAATGGAATCCCTCTTAGATATGGCAGTCCTTCAAATACTTGAAGACAAATATTATGCCTCCCCTAAATCTTTTCTTCCTCAAGCTTAAAATCCCCAATTCCTTCAGTGATCTTTGCATGGCATTTATAATGGTTATGGGTTTGAAGGTCTTCCATGCCCCTTGAACTTGCTGACATAGCAGGAAGGGGTGGGGCCAGAGGAAGTTGGAGACAAGCTAGAGTGCATGCAGTGACTGGAAGCATGGCAGCAGTAGCAGCTGCAGCAGTAGCAGCTGCAGCAGCAGCAGAGGCGGCGCAAACTCCTGTTTTTGAGCCGTCGAGAATTTCTGCTAAGGACTCCTACTGAGGACTTACAGAGACAGGAACTGTGGGGGGCCAGAGCTGCTTGGAGCAAGCTGTGTGGATGCTGAGCAGTTGCTGTGAGTGAGGAGAGGAGGATCTTTGCCTGAGGTAACTTGTTCTGTTTTGAAGGCTTGAGAATGTGGGTGTTTACTACATTAACTACATGTGCCAACTTCATAACTACTGTGATGGCTTTGACTTTCTGGTTTGGGGACTTAGTTTTCTAATATTTGAATAAATGTTCTAGCTTTGTCCCCCATGTAGAGAGCCTGGTATGTTTTATGATTAATAACCATATCAGCATATTTATAGTTACCGTTGGCATTGTGAATATTACATTGTTGATAACAGCATTGTCTTGAGAACTTTCATTGTCTTGGTCAACATCATATTTACCTGTTTCAGTTTTGCAATGTTCTTCATAAAATGTAGCAAGGACTTAAACGTAGTCTTAAGTGTAGCAAGGTATGAGGGAAAGAGTGATAGACTTGGAATTATAACAGGTCTGGGTTCAAATACTGACTGATTTGTATCTTTTCTCTGATAATTATTACCTACATGACTATGGTGATTATGCTGATAGTAATAATAATAATAATAATAAATATAAATAAAATATATAAATATATAATAATATAATAAATATTATATAATAAATAAAATAACCAAATTTATATAGCACTTTAAAGTTTTCAAAACACTTTATAAATATTTGCCTCATTTGAGCCTCGTAACCACCCTGGGACAAAGGTGGTATTATTATCTTCATCTTACAGATGAAGGAATTGTTGGCAGGGAGGTTAAGTGACTTACCTAGATAAATTTACATGATTAATTAGTGTCTGAGACCAGATTTGAACTTGGATCTTAAATACATGATAGATCTCTTGATAGATAGACAGAAAGACAGATAGACAGATAGATAGATAGATAGATGGATAGATAGATAGTGATCAGAGAGAGATGTATTGTGATTGTCTTCACCTATGTATATCTCTCTTATCTATGCATATCTATCTAATTTGTTTCATTCTATGTTCTGAGCCCCTCAGCAGTCCATTATAAGGTATTTAGCATGTTTACTCTCATTCAATCCTTTATTAATGTTCATTCATGTTTACTTTTTTTGTTTCTCTTTACTCTTGTGATTGAACTTCAAAGGTTCTATGTAACTGGTCTTTTTATCAATAACACTTAAAGTCCTGTATTTCAGTAAAGATTCATTTTCCTTCCTGTAACATTAAAATTAAATGTAAACATGAAGTTTATATGATAACTTTTTTTATATATTTAAAAGGAATAGCAAGTTATACATAGTAGATTTGCAAATTCATGTGCAAGTCTTTTTTCATTATGTTATAGAAAGGCATGTTTTATTCTATAAATTAAAAATAAAATAAAATAATTTTTTAAAAAGAAATTCCCAAAGGGAATATAATATGACTTTGTATTATGATATATGTCATGAAAGGTTGACAATGTTATTCAAGAGTTAGAGATAAACATGTTCAGTGAACCTAATGCTTTGCCTGATTTTAACTCCATTAAAAACCTATGGGGTCTTATTAAGTCTAGACTTAGAGGGAAAAAAAGAACCATTTGTCAACGGTGCATTTAATATGTAATGTGATAAAAGTGTGGTTCCATGATAAAGAATCAAAGATGTCAAAATCTTCAAAAACTAAAAGCAACATTAAATTCATTTTTGCTAAGCAAGTTATTCTTGTCTATAAGTCCATATCCTTTGCCATCTGGAATGTTATATTCCAAATTCTCCATTCCTTTATTAGTAGTGTTTGCTAAATCATGGGCAATTCTGACTGTGGCTCTTCCTTACTTGAATTCTGTCTTTCTGGCTACATCCAGTACTTTTTTCCTTTGATCTGGAAACTGGATTTTGTCTATGATTTTCCTGGAAGTTTTCATCTGGGGCTTTCTTTCAGAAGATGGCTGGTAGATTCTTTCAATTTCTACTTTCCTGTTCTAAGAGATCTATATAATTTTCTTCTAAGGTTTCTTGATATATGATATTTGGGTTCTTTTCTTTTATTAATGATTTTCAGATATTCCAGTGATTCATTTTTTTTCCTTGATCTGTGTACCAAACCATTTGGTTTTGCTATGAGAGATCTTGCATTTGCTTCTGAATTTGTTTTTACAATTTCTTATTGCTTTGTGGAGTCATTGGCTTCTACTTGGTCCATTCTAATTTTCAGGGATTTTGTTTCTTGGGCAAGTTTTTTTGCTTTGTTTTGTTTTTGCCTTTTGGAGGGCAATTGGGGTTGTGACTTGCCCAAGGTCACACGGTTGGGCAAGTTTTTTAACCCCTTTTGCAAAGCCATTATTTTCCTTTCCAAATCTCTCTTCTATTACCTTATTTCTTTTTTAATTTTTTTCCCTCAAGTATTCTTATCTCATGTATAAAAAAACCATTTAATTCATTTTTAAACTCATCTCTTCAAGGAATTCTAGTTAAATTTTGCTCAGAATCTCTATTTCTCTGAAGCTTTGCTTATGAATGTCTTGAAGTTGTTCTCTTCTGGGACTGTGTCTTGAGTTTCACTGAAATTGTAATATAATCCTTATGGTGGCATTCTTTGGTTTGATCATTTTTCCAGTCTACTCCTTGATTTCAACCTTGATGTTAGGCTGGGCACTGTGGTCCTGAAGGGAAGGTCTGGGGTGACCTTATTGCTATTGTCTTGGAGGTATTGTGTGTTCTGATATTCTGGGGTTTCACTCAGTGACAGGCTGGGAAACTACAAGCTTTGTGAGTTCCCGGAGTGGTCTGACTCAGGACAAATCCTGATCATTGCTCCTTACCTCCAACTCCCTCTGTCCCCCATCTGAACTCTGAAAGTTCCTGAGTAGACTGATGCTGAATTTAGCCGCTATAAGACAACTGGAAAATTCTGTTGGTTAAGTGTAGTTGAATTGTAGGCTCTACTTTTCACTCAGATAACTGCCTCAGTTCTTCCTTTTCAGTCTGCGCTAGGTGCTAGAAATGACACCTGGGGTCAGAGCCACAATACCACTGCTACTAGCTTTTGATCCTTCTCAGTACATCACCCAGTGTCTCCCTAGCTGGAACACTTTAGCAGTTCCCCTTCTCAATCTACCCTGGATCTGTGAACCAGAACTGGGTAGTAATTAACAAAGCTGCCAATTCACACCTGTACCATGCAGTGCCCCACTATGGGTCTGATGGAACCAGAGTATAGGTATAGGTCAGGGACACAGTATAGGTCTGTGTCCTCCTTTTGCCTTGGTATATAACCTTTCCCTAGTTACCAGAGTACTCATGTGGTATGTTTCTGGCCCAACCCTGGCCCCAGTGTCTACAGACTTCCTTGTCTGCCTCCCTATGATGAGCTGAGCTGAATAAATGATTCACTGTGAATTTTTATGATTTACTCCAGGGGGATTTTGTCAAATGCATTTTCTAGACCTATTTAGAGGATTTTATGGAGGGGAACTTAGACATAGTAGTTGCTACCACTCTATCATCTCAAGCTCTACAGACAAGCTTGTTTGTGTGGTTGTTCAAAGGAATTTGGCTGGAAAAGGGAGGAGAGATATAGGACAATAGTTTGGAGGGATGGTAGGTTATAATTGAAAGATGTTTTTTTTTTTCAAGTTGGGGAAAACTTAAGCATATTTTTTATATTTATTTTATTTTTAATTAATGAAATAAAACAAGCATTTCCATAACATAGTATAATAAAAAGAGATGATCACACATGAAACTGCAAATCTATTATGTACAACTTGCCATGCCTTTTAAATCTAATGAAGTTATCATGTAAATTTCTTTTTTCTTCCTCCTTTTTCCCCCTTCTGCTGCCCTAGAGATGGGTACCATTAGACACAGATATGTGTATATGTATGTATGTATGTATATATAATATATGTGTGTATGTATATATACACAGAGGTATACATATATACATGCATATGTATGTATATGTAAATTATTCAATACATATTTTTATTTATCAGTTCTTTCTCTGGATGCAGATTCTTCATTATCTATCTATCTATATGTGTATATATATATTTATATATTTATATAATAACTCCTTCCTTCATATGTCCTTTGTAGTTAGAGTATTTATAATAGTCAAAATTACTTATCCACTCAAAGTTGTCCTCAAAACAATATTGTTATTACTGAATACAGCATTATCTTGGCTCTGCTGATTTTTTTCTTCATTATTTCATGCAAATCTAGCCATGTTGTTTTTTTTTTTAAAGCAATTGGGGTTAAGTAACTTGCTCAAGGTTACACGGCTAGTCATTCTTTATGTGTGGGTGCTCATTTTCTGAGGCTGGTTTCGATCCCGGGTCATCCCAACTCCGGGAGGCCGGAGCTCTTACTCACTGCGCCACCTAGCCGCCCCAAGCCATGTTTTTTCAAGATCATCAAGTTCACCATTTCTAATATTTATAACATGAATCTGTAAAGTATCAGGTCAGTATGGTTGTAAGACTTCTTTCTGTTCTATTCAGTAGCCTATGAGCATCTAGGACTGGGGTTTGGGAACAGATGAATGGCAAGAGAAGGGGAAAAGTAATTGAAGAGTAGAAGACAGGCTAGAGTTCAAATGGCTAACTGTTGAGTTGATATGGAAGAGAGACACATCAGAGCAGGTTAATGGCATAAGAAGGTACTGATAGATGGAAGGTTTGAAGTTCCCAATGCGTATAAAGAACAGTTTTAGGAGTTGAGGAAGGAGAGGTTGCATGGCAAGACATTCTGATCAAATAGGGGACTGCCAGCTTTCTAGTTATGGAAGTAGATGGGTAGTTGATACTGGTGATGTCTACTGTGTGATCATCTCTATTTGTGACTGAGCTAAAGTTAAGGAGTGGGTCATGAACTTTAAGGAGGCTTAAGAACTAGGAGTAAATCAAGTACCATTTTGCCAAGATCATTCTTCTTCTCGGTAGTAAAAGTGTCTTTAGTAGTCAGCTCCTTTCTAATCTGATAGCATAGAATGACAGAGGGTAGAGAGTTCAATTTGGAGTCAGGAAGACTGGGAAGTTACTTCACCTCTCTCAGACTCATTATAAAATGGAAAATAATAATATAGGACTTTACCATTTGTTGTAAAACTTAAGTAATATAATGCTAGATATTAGGATTTATGTTCATCTCCTTATGCCATCTCTCAAACTTTCTTCTCCAGGCAAGGAAACCAATCTGATATCCCCTTCACATGTCTCACCCTTTTCTTGCCCTATAAGAAGTGAATGTTTTTACCTGTGCTTTGCTTGCTGACAGATGCATTGGCGCAATTTCTGGGTGTCAGTCCAAAGAAGGCATAAAGTGTGGGAGATCAGAATGAAATCACAGAATAAAAAAAGCAGTAGAAAGAGGACTACACTTGAAATCATAGAACTTCAGCTTCAATCCCAACTCTCTTTCTACTGACTTACCTGAACTTGAGCAAAGTCTCTTTAATTCTCTGGGCCTTAGTTATCTTATCTGAACAATGAGAAATTTGGAACAAAACATCTCTCAAGTCAGCACTATTCATCAGATGGTGGAGAATATGGTAAGATTTCTGGGGTGGATAGATGGATGGATAGATGGATGGATGGATGGATGGATGGATGGATGGATGGATGGATGGATAGGTTGATGGATGGTATTTGGAGCAGGGGCTGAGACTGGTCAGGCATTAGATGAGTTTGCGCTTACTCACCATTCAAGAGACCTCAACTTCAGGGCAGATTTCAGAATAAATGAATGTACCTTGAAGAAGAGGAAAATAATATTCTCTGGAGGTTCAAGGTTCTGGAGGGTAATATTGAGGGCAAGGGGAGGGCAATGACAAGATTTATTTGAGTAGGTGAGTGACTAGGATAGGAAGTGAAACTTAGACTCTGACTCCATACCTAGCACCCTTCTGCCCACAACCCCACTGACTGTGAGACTGAGTGTGGATATATTTAAGATGACAGTCAACCTCATGAATCAGGCTCAGGCCTCATTGAGCAAGTTCTCAGGGAAGCAGAGCTTAAATCTTCCTCTTTGCAAATTTCACCCATTGCTTCTGGCTGTGCCAAGAAGGACAAATTTAATCCCTCTTCCAAATGACAGGGAGTGAAACATCATGAGAAATGCTCCTTCCCTTTGCACTCAGACAAAACACAATCCTGAGTTAGGGGTAGCAAAGAGCAGGACAGGAAATTGAAGCTTTAAGAACTTGCTCTTGTAGATTCCAAAGTCACTCCTCCTTTCTCAGTATTGGAATTCATTTATGCAATTTATTAGTGAGTAGAAAACTCATATTAGAGCTCTCTATAAAGGGTATTTTTTTAAGATCCTAGCAGGTCTCAGAGGCTAAATAACTTCAGTAAAGGCTGCCTTTACAGTCATGAGCAAAATAACTTTTTGTAATATTTACTTACAAAGCCATGTTCAGACTAAGCATCAAATTCCCAGCTTTTCCTTCAAACAATGGTTCTCTATTTTTATACAACACTTCCACATCATGACTATCCCCATTGTGGATTAGATACATTGTAGGTCAGCATAAGAAATTAAATGGGACTTTTGGTGGAGTTTTGCAGAAGCTGCAGATGATGCACAAAGGCCTACAGATGACACACAGCCCATGATCAAATACTTAACCAAATTTTACAATAAGGTACAGTAAATACCTCTTAAAAGAAAAAGAAAAAAAAACAGATTTGAAGGGAGGGCCAAAAATTTTTACACAGTTTTTCCTGATTGTGGGGGCACTATGCTCCCAATAATTCCGCCCCCATGTGGAAGGGATTGCTGTATTCTCTAGTCTCCTTAGTCTTTCCAGAATCTTGTTTCAATTTGTTCTAGGAATCTTACGCTCTGGTCAAATTAGACTCTTGTCAGTCATAAAATGGACTTTCTTACTTCTGTGATTTTTATAAAATCAACAAGTATGTATTAAGATTTCGGTATTTAGTATGTCTTGAGCAACTAGGTGGCACAGTGGATAGACCTCTGGATCTGGAATCAGAAAGATCTGAGTTCAAATCTGCCATCAGTTACTTAACTAGCTTTGTAATCCTGGGCAAGTCACTGAACCTCTATTTGTTTCTGTGTCCTCAACTAAAATAGAGATAGTAATAAGCATCTACCTTTTAGGGTTGTTGTGAGGATCAAATGAGATACTATTTGTAGACCACTTATTGGGTATATAGCAAATTGTAGGCTTATAAAAATACTTATTCCCTTCTCTTTCTCCCTTAGGTTCCTTCTATAGTCCAGGCACTGTATGAGGGATTTGAGCTTTGCTGGTTCCCTCAGCCTATAATAACTCATTTTTTCCTCAAAGGAAAGCACCATGGTATGAAAGAAAGCATAGGCAGCTAAGTTATTCAGTGGATAGAGTGCTGAGTATGGAGTCAGGAAGACCCGAGCTCAAATCTGGCCCCAGACACTTAGTAGCTGTGTGACCCTGGGCAAGTCATTTAACATCTTTTTGACTTAAGCTACTAGAGAAGGAAATAGCAAATGACTCTAGTATTTTTACCAAGAAAACCCTAAATGGGGTCACAAGGAGCCAGACAAAACTAAAAGACTGAGCAACAAAACAACAGCCATGGAAAGAACATTGAACTCTGAATCAGACGACCTGTTTCATGTCGTGTCCTGCCACATTCCAGACCATAGATAAGCTTTTCTCTGTAAAATGATGAAGTAGAATTTGCTGGTCTCTCAGGTCCCTGCCAGTTCTAAATCTATGACCACAGGAGCTCCAATTGGGTGAAATTCAGTTTGACAATTTGATAGGCACTTCTTTTCTTTCTTTTAACCTTTATCCTAGATGTCTGGTCCTGCTTAGTGTAAAGTATTGTGCTAGGCACAAAGATAAAATGAAAACTTGGTCTCTGTCCTCAGGAAACTTATATTCTAGTGGAAATTTTAACCATCTTTCCAGTCTCAGCTTAAATGCAACCACCTTCTAAGAGTGTTTCCCTGACCTTGTCAAGCTGAAATTAGTTATCTTCTCTGTGTTCCTGCAGTAGATTTCTCCTATTCTCTATAGCAGCAAGCACCCCAGTTTCCCCAGGGTGGCTGCCAACACAAGTTCTTAGATCTGCTTTTCTAAAGGGAAGCAACTCAAAATGGGTTAACAATCTTGCTTTATTCAATCAAACATATCATTTACCTAGCTCAGGGGGAAAAGGTCAGCACCCTGAACCTCAGAATATACAGACAGAAACATTTCAATCAGACAGGCCTCCAACTGTCCAACCATTACATCCATACCAAATCACAGTTACCAGAGAGGGAAGCATGAACATCCGGGTTTTCAAAGTTCTCAATGGCTGCCCAGAGTCTCATCTGATCAAATCACACAACACTTCTCAAAGTGATCCCCAAAACAAAGTCTCACATCAGGGATTATATAGCCTTCTCCTGGGTCAGAGAATGTAACAACCCTCTTGACCCACTGACCAATCACAAAGCACCAAGGTGTGGGAGGTCCTTAAAAACAAGCCTTCCCACCACCGGCTCCAGGTGCACTTAACCTAGGGGGAAGGAAGATCTTAAAAATTTGCTTTCCTATATCATTCTCTAAGCCTTAATGCTTGTCAAAGTAGAATATGGAAGTGCTGTACTAGTTTATACTCTTCTGAAAACAGAGATTGTGTTCATTTCCATATACCTCTCATGTTGTTAAACTCAGTATCTTATAGGTAGTTTTGTATTGTTTAGTTGTCTGACTCTTTGTGTCCCCACTGTGGCAATAATACTAGAATACCAATGCCTTTTTCTTCTACAGCTCATTTTACAGATTAGGAAACTGAGGCAAACAGAGTAAGTGATTTGCCCAGGGTCACACAACTAGAAAGTGTCTGAAGCCAGATTTGAACTCAGGAAGAAGAATCTTCCTGATTCCAGGACCAGTATTCTATCCCCTGCACCCCCTAGGTGCCTCATCTTGTATATAATAGGTACTCAATTGAATTGAACAAAACTGAACTGAACCAAATGTCAGTGTCAGGTGTCTCCCACTAACCTCCAGGCTACAGAGACTGTCATCGAATTGCTGTACTGTAGGAAGGAAGCAGTCTAGATGGTTTCACAGAGTGGTTTAGGGACCATGTCATGATTCCATATCGTCCAGATAGTAATATTTATCATTGGCATTCATGATTCCCCTTTCAACCCCAAAATGTCTTCTTTTTAAAAAAATAATAATAATCAAAAAAGTAATTTGAACCAGCAAGATCATAAATTTCTCCTCCAAAAGATAAGCAATTTCATCGCTGTATGAAATCAAGAGTGTCTGCCGAGCTACAAGTATTTTTTAAAATCCTGAATATTAATGTGTTGTGAAAAAAGCATGAACTCCATAAGCAGATGGATCATCAACAAGGGGATTAAACAGCCCACAAATGGCTCTCCAAAGAACCATTGAAAATTGTCAAGAAATCAGAAAATTCCATAGTAAATGACCCAGATGACTTTGAGAGATGACAAACAATGGAACCGAAATAGCAAAAAATAATAGTACCTGCTGTTGTTGTCTGGCCTCCTCCTTTCCCTTCCATGGCACTGTGGGTAATTGTTCTTTTTCTCATGACAAACGTGGGGAAACTGAGGCTAAAGAAGACAAGGAAAATTGGCTTTAATAGAGTCTCCCATGGAGTTAGTACCACAGATAAAATTATATCCATTATGTGCCAGTTTATAACTACATTATCGGGTAGGTTAAGTGAGTTTAGGAGACAATAATTACATTGGAATTTGAGAGAGAAATGAGTGGTGGTTTTACTAAACAAGTCCTTTAGTTAATTGCTAAAGGCAGAATAGCAGGCTAGATAGAGTATTGGTCTGGCATCAGGAAGACCTGGGTTGAAATCATTCCTGGAACTCTTACCAGTTATGTGACCTTTAGAAATTCATTTTACTGAGCCTCAGTTTTTCTTCTTTGCAAAAGGAGAAAATTGAAATATTTGAAGTATCAAAGCATTCAATTTGCTCCAACTGAAGACAATTTATGGGGGGGAAAGTATATTTGATAATAATTTGATAAAGTCAAAATAACATTTGACTTTTGTAAGTTTTATATTATGTAAATGTTGCTGTGAGCTAGGATTTTGTATTTAATGCACTTTTTAAACCCTTAAGTACTACACAAAATCATTTTATATTAATCATTAAACAATATTAAGCAATATAACTAACAAGGAATACTGAGTAAAAATACCTTATGTTTTTACTTGTCTCCTATAATGTATAAAGTGTTTTACATATAGCAATAGGTAGTGTTGTGTAGAAGATAGATTTGACCTTAGAGCCTAGAGATCTTGAGTTCAAGTCCTGTCTCTAAAACATATTGGCCATGTGATCCTGTATAATCTGACTAACCTCTTCAGGTTCTAGGCAACTCTCTAAAACTAATTTGGCACCACTCTGCATCAGTAGAAGTTTTTTTATCTGGCAATTACCAAGATAAATGAAATCCAGATCCATTCCCTATTCCTAGCTCCATTTGACTATATTAAAATCAGAGAATCTGACTACCTCAAAGTTGGAAGGGACCTAAGTGGTTATCTAATCCAAATGATATTCATCAAAGATATTTGGTAAGAGATTCTGGCTTATGATCAGGAAGGACTTCAGTTTGAATTCTGACTGGCTTACATGTGACTATAATAACATTTGACTTTTGTAAGTTTTACATTATGTAAATGTAAAACATTTTAAGTTTTACAAAATATTTTCTACAAAACAACCCTGTGTAATAAATTGTAAGAGATCCATCTTGCACCTTCTAATCCAAACTCACACTTGAAGATTGAGTCCTCAAAAGTCAGCTGAATATTTTTCTCTTTAGGGTTTTAGGGGGGTAATCTTGAGGAGTTGTGACCCCAATGTTATCACTCAGGAGCCATAACACGGTGTACTCCTCCAATATTGAATCACATTGTTGGCATCTATTATAATTTAAAAGAGTATGTATTGAAGATGTGGAAAATATAGAAATTGTAAAAATATTTTTCTCAGACTTGGAGTTGGCTCCCAATGCTTATACAAGATCTGTGGGGAAAGTGGTCTTAAGCTTACACTATAAAAATAGTCAGCTATTTGTACAAAGAATATGGGGAGCCAATCACTGGCTTTGGTAGTCCTTTTCCTCCTTGGTAGACCCTCCACAAAGTTTGCTTCTGGGCAATCCATCATCACTGATGAATGAGTCACTCTCCTTGCTCACTTGGGCTGCTTTTTGTTAAGATTCAGTATCTTGGCTGATGGTTCAAACTGCTGTTGGACTGACCTCAAACAGGTTTTTCTTTAAGATTGGCTCCTAACCAGAATCCCCTTGGACCTTTATTGTTTTGTTAAAGGGTGTTCTTTTCTGACTCCTCAGCCACTTAGATAACTCTTCATCATCACAGCATCAGCCCTTCCATCACTCATGGCCAGGAAAAGGATTGGAACCATGCATGGAATATGAATGACCCCTCCTCCAGTATCTTCCTCACAGTGAAATTGTGAGGATCAAATGCAATCCCATGTGTAAGTGTTTTGCATACCTTAAAGGATTATATTAATGTCAGTTATTACATTTATATTTTTTACCTAGCCTTAATCACTGAATGGGCATTACTTCAGACAAACTGTGTCCTTGGAAAGGCTTTAGCTTAAAAAGGCCAACACCTCCCATTTCATCCAGGGTCATCTCCAGTCATCCTGATCTATATCTTGCCACAGGACCCAGATGGCTCTAGAGGAAAAAGTGAGGCTGGTGACTTTGCACAGCCCTGCCTCATTTAAATCCAATTCACTTGTAAGTCAAGACATCACCTTCCTGATGTCATGGTCCTTTCTGAGAACAAAGAACAAACAAAAACAATCCACATGAGTAATATTGTAAAAGAAGAAACAAAAAAAGGGGAAAACATGAAAAAAATAAAGTGAAAACAGTATGTTTCAATCTGCATTCAGATTTCATCAATTCTTTCTTTGGAACTGGCTAGTACTTTCCATCATGAGTCTTTTGGAACTTCCTTGGATCCTTGTATTACTAAGGAGTGCTAAGTCAAGCAGAATTGATCATTGTACAATGTTGCTGTTAATGTGTACAATGTTATCCTGGTTCTGCTCACTTCACTTTACATCAGTTCATATAAGTCTTTCCAGGTTATCCTGAAATCTGCCTGCTAGTCGTTTCTTATAGCTCAATAGTATTCAATTGCATTCGTACATCACAACTTCTTTAACCATTTGATTGGCATCCCCTCAATTTCCAATTCATTGCCACCAAAAAGAGATTCTATAAATATTTTTATACATATAGGCCCTGTCCCCCTTTTTATGATCCCTTTGGAATATATACCTAGACATGGTATTGATGGATCAAAGGGTATGTACAGTTTGATTGTCCTTTCTATATAGCCAGGCATTATCTTTTGCCTCCTTTTGTACCTGTACTAAGCACACAGTGCCTGGAACATAGTAGGCAGCTAATAAATGTTGATTGACTGACTGATAAGAAACTCATTATCTTCTGAAGCTTCTCACTATCTTTGAACTTCACAACTGACATAGCTAAAAAGTCTTGGTGCATCCATTTTACATTTGAGGAAGGCAAAGCTCTTGGGAATATATTCCTAACTCTGCAAACACACACACACACACACACACACACACACACACACACACACACACACACACAGTTACAACAAAAACAGAAAGAGTACTAGAATAACTATATGTGTCCAGCTAGAAAATATTCTTTATAGAAATAAAGACACAAATAATTGCAGAAATATTCATTGTAATGGGTAGGTTTATTTTGCTATTTTTTTTTTACTAATTCACAGCTCTACAGAACAAACTTGCAAAAGATTATATTGCAGAGCTAGAAAAAAATTACTGAGAGATCAAGAATCTCAAAGAAAATAATAAATAAACATGGAAAAGAAGAAGGTCTAGAAGTACTAGATCTCAAAGTATATTTTATAGTAGTAATCATCAAAGTGGTTTTGTTCTAGTTAAAAAATATAGAGGCAATCAATGAAACAGATTAGATCTAGAAGCATATAAACAGTAGTATAGTGGGCAATAAATCCAAAGATCCCAGAAAATAGGACAGATTATTATTATATAAGTTTCTAGAAAAATTTGAAGCAGAAGGACAGAATCTAGGTACAGACTGATATTTCACATCTTATACCAAGATCAACTACAAATGGTTACCTGACTTAGACATGGAAAATGACATCACAAGTGAATTTTAGAGACAAGGAAGACATTATTTCTCCGATCTGCTTGGGTGAGATAATATTTGTAAAGTTCTTAAGACAGTGCCTATTGTATATTGTAGGTGCTCTATAAATGCTCATTACTTTCCCTCCTTCCCCTGATATATATATATATATATATATATATATATATATATATATATATGGGGAAAAATCATGGCCAAACAAAAGATTAAAGGAACAAGTATCAGAGAAGATAAAATGAATAATTTTGATTGCATGAAATTAAAAAAAAAGATTTTCACACACACAATAGAGTTAGAATTGGAAGAGAAACAAGTAACTGGAGAAAAATCTTTTCACTGTTCTCTGATAAAGATCTCATATTCAAGATATATAAGGAATGGGTTAAAATTTTATGAAAAAAGAGCCATTCCCCTATTGAGAAATGGTTTTTAAAAAGTATAAACAGGCAGTTTTAAAGGGAGAAAGTCAAACTATCAACATATTTGGGGGAAAAGTCTCCAAATGAGAGAAATGAAAGTTAAAACAACTTTGTGACTCTGCTTCACACCTACTAAATTGGAAAATTTGATGAAAGAGGGAAATGACAAATGTTAGAGATATTGCCAAAAAACAGATACACTAACACTCTGTTGGTGGAGCTGTGAATTAGTCCAGGCATTCAAGAAAAAAAAAATTTGGAACTATGCTTCAGATTTGATTAATTGAGCATGTCCTTTGACATAGCAAAACTATTAGTAGACCTAAACCCCAAAGCTATCAGTGAAAGAAGGAAAAGAATCGTATATACAGAAAAATTTATAACTTCCTTTTGAAGTACCTAAAAACTGGATCTTAAGAGGGAACCCACATTTTGAGGAATGGACAAATAAATTATAGTATATGAATGTAGTACTATATTTTTGCTTAACAAGAAATGATTAAATGAATAGTTTTGGTAACCTCTATGAACTGAGGAAAAGTCAAATGATCAGAGCCAAAAGAACAATTTATACAGTGACAACAATATTTTTATTAGTTTATTTATTTATCTTTAGTTTTCAACATTCATTTCCACAAGATTTTTAAGTTATAAATTTTCTCCCTGTCTTTCCCCTACCACCAGCCCAATATCTTAAGGCTACTAAATACCTATTCCCCCAATCTGTTCTCTTTTATATCCTCCCCCATAATTCCCTTACATTTCTAGAAGAGAAAAAATGGATTTCTATACCCTAATATGTGTAATCTTATTTCCTTGTTGCATGTAAAAAAAACCTTTTTAACATGTTTTTAAAACTTTGATTTCCAGATTCTTTCCCTTCTTCCCTCCTCATCCACCCCCACTGGGAAGACAAGCAATTCAATATAGGTTGTACATTTGTAGCTATAGAAAACATTTCCATAGTAGATATATTGTGAAAGACTAGCTATATTTCCCTCCATCCTATCCTGTCTGCCACTTATTCTATTTTCTACTCTGACCCTGTCCCTTTTCAAAAGTATTTGCTTCTAACTACCATCTCTCACAATCTGTTCTTCCTTCTATTGTTCCCCCTCTTCTGCTTGGATTTGGGTCACAGTCTTGGGTGGTGGTCCTGGGGTGAGAAATGCTAGCATGCCAGAGCTTGTGGTGGCTGCAGAGAGGGCACCATCCTGGCAGCTCTGCCAATGGCTCTGACAACAGCAGAGAAAACCCCAGAAATTTGGGACATAGCTGTCTCCACTCTGGAAGAAGAGTTCAACCGTGGCAAAGATCTCAAAAGTCAAGTAACTGACTTGCAAGATGAGCAAACAGAGGGAGCACCATCAGACCATAGAATATTTTGAGGGGACAAAGAAGATCAAAACATGGAACCAGAAGAAGACAAGGTCAAAACTCCTGCATCAAAAGCCTCCAAGAAAAATATGAACTGCTCACAAGCCATGGAGGAGCTCAAGAAGGATTTTGAAATTCAAGTAAGAGAAGTGGAGGAAAAATTGGGAAGAGAAATGAGAATGATGCAAGAAAATCATGAAAAATAATGAAAAATGAGTCAATAGCCTGCTAAAGGAGACCCAAAAAATACTGAAGAAAGTTCACATCTTAGAAAGTAGACTAACTGAATTGGCAAAAGAGGCACAAAAAAGTCAATGAGGAGAAGAAAGCCTTAAAAAGCCAAATTTGCCAGGTGGAAAAGGAATTTCAAAAACTCACTGAAGAGAATAATTCCTTTGAGAATTATATTGGAGCAAGTGGAAGCTAATGACTTTATGAGAATTCAAGATACTATAAAACAGATCCAAACAAATGAAAAAATAGAAGGCAATGTGAACTATCTTATTGGAAAAACCACTGACCTGGAGAATAGATCCAGGAGATAATTTAAGAATTATTGGACTAATTGAAAGCTATGATTAAAAAAGAGCCTCAACACCATCTTTCAAGAAATTATCAAGCAAAATTGCCCTGATATTCTAGAACCAGCAAAATAGAAATTGAAAGAATTCACCAATCACCTCTTGAAAAAGATCCCAAAAAGAAAACACCTAGGAATATTACAGCCAAATCCCAGAGTTCCCAGGTCAAGGAGAAAATACTGAAAGCAGTCAGGAAGAAACAATTTGAGTATTGTGAAATCACAATCAGGATAACACAAGACCTAGCAGCTTCTACAAATCAAAGGGCTTGGAATATGATATTCCAGAGGTCAAAGGAGCTATGATTAAAACCAAGAATCACCTGCCCAGCAAAACTGAATATAATTCTTTAGGGGAAAATATGGTCATTAAATGAAATAGAGGATTATTAAGCATTCTTGATGAAAAAACCAGAGGTGAACAGAAAATTTGACTTTCAAATGTGAGAAGCAAGAGAAGCATCAGAAGCTAAACAGGAAAAAGAAATCATAAGGAACTTAGTAATGTTGAACTATTTACATTCCTACATGGGAAAATGATAAATGTAACTCTTGAGACTTTTGTCAATGTGAAGTACAGTTGAAGCATATATATGTGTGTGTGTGTGTGTGTGTGTGTGTGTGTGTGTGTGTGTGTGTATTTATATGTATGTATAGGAGGGGGTGTGTGTACAAATATATATGTGTGAGTGTAGGCATATGTGTGTACATGTATAATAGACAGAGGGCACAGGATGAGTTGAACATGAAGGGATGATATCTAAAAAAATAAAATTAAGAGATGAGAGAGGAATATATTGGGAGAAGGAGAAAGGGAGAGATATATTAGGGTAAATTATCTCATATAAAAGAGGCAAGAGAAAACTGTTACAATGGAGGGGAAGAGCAGGAAGGTAAAAGAGAATGGGTCAACCTTACTCTTGTTGAATTTGGCTTAAGGTGGGAATAATATACACATTCAATTGGGTATCTTACCCTACAGGAAAGCAAGGAGGGAGGGAGGAAGAGGGGGGGATGATAGAAGGGAGGGCAGATTGGGGGAGAGGGTAGTTAGAAACAAACACTTTTGAAAAGGGACAGGGTCAAAGTAGAAAATAGAATAAGTGGCAGACAGGATAGGACGGAGGGAAATATAGTTAGTCTTTCACAATACAACTACTATGGAAATGTTTTCTGTAATTACACATGTACAACCTATGTTGAATTGCTTATCTTCCCAGTGGGGGTGAGTGAGGAGGGAAGAAGGGAAAGATTCTGGAACTCAAAGTTTCAAAAACAAATATTTTAAAAAGTTGGTTTTTTACATGCAACTGAGAAAAAAGATACTGGGGTATAGAAAGCCCTCTTACCCCACGAGAAAGTTTGGGGGTGGGGATTGGTGAGGATATAAAAGAGAACAGATGGGGGAAGGGGTATTCAGTAGCCTGGGAGTAGACAGGGAAAAAAATTTGTAACTCAAAATCTTGTGGAAATGAATATTGAAAATTAAAAATAAATAAATAAATTGGGAAAATGTGTTTAGAGTCAATTTTTTTGCAGTTATTGGAGGTGGTTGGAACAGGAGGAGTGCAAGCAAGTTCCTGCTTTTACTCCACCCTGTTGGCTCCACGCCCCCCCCCAGTTACAACAATATTATAAAGAATAAAAAACAACAGCTTTGAAAGGCTTTTAAATTCTAACTGATGCAAATTCCAGAGGGATAAAGGTAAAACATGATATTTAGCTCTTGGTAGACATTCAAAATGTAAAATGAGGCACACATTTTTGGGATAAATGGCCAATGAGGGAATTCACTTTACTTAACTATTTATATTAGTTATGAAGCTTTTATTTTGCCTGTTTTGTTGTTGTTCATTTTGGGGTAGGTGGGAGAGGGAGAAAGAGTAAACAAATGTTTATCAATTGGAAAAGTAATAATGAAATTAATTTTTAAATAGCGCTAGAATCTCCTCTCCCTGAAAAATAAAAACCTCTTAAAATCAACATCCCTAATATTTCTCACAATGTGATCTAAATATAAAGTATGAACATAATCCAGCTTCATAGACAGAAGGCAAAGCAGGTAACTAAGAAAAGAATTCCAGTAAAAATTACAGTCTTCTGGTAATGAATTCCCAGCTTCATTGACACTGAACAAAGTTTGTTGTAAACAGCAATGCACCTGAGACTCCCCAACTGCTCCAGATGGAAATAAACCAGGTAAATACCTCAGCAGGGAAGCCTAATATATTCCAGCAGTAACAGGGGCAAAAATTCCGTTTGTAGCCAGTAAGGTTGCATGACAGGAGAGCCTGTCACACAAGCCACTGAGCTACTGTAGAGCAGATAAGAAAAAGGACAGCTCTTGCAGACTGTATAGCATGGCTTTGCATGAGAGACTCTGTAAATACTGATGAAGGAACTAGATTAATGGGTAAAAGCAAAACACATATGGTTACAAATGTGACTCAGAAGTGCTTGAACCAACAAAACAGTCTCCACAAATATATGAAAATAATGATCACAAATCATGGAATGAAAGAAGTTAGCTAGCTTTGGGTATATATATGGGTAACTTTTGAAAAAAATATTTTTCATGTCCTGATTTTTACCTTTAGTACCCTGTGTGCAAAAGTATAAAAAAATTTCCTAGAATAAAAAAAGGTGTTCAACTGACAACTCCATCTTAGACCAAGAAAAGGGTATTTTGTGTAGTTCCAGAATTTGCAGAGTAGACAAACAAAAAGAAATCTAGGAAATTTTTTGCAAACAATTTGATTTATTTCTGCATGTTCATACACTTATGCATGCATGCATTCATTCATTCATGGGGGAGAGTTTGGCAAGGTTATTTGGGAGTTGTAACTTATAAACATTTAAGTGCAATATGTAGTGCTGCAGGAAAAATACATATCTTTTTGTATTTCTAGAAATGGACTTGAAAATTCCTTTTCCTTTTATCACTCTACAAAACTGTGAATCTGTTCATTCCAGTGCCCTAACTGTATTCTGCAAGCAAACACACATGTGCACATACACACAGAGACCTATAAACATACCACGGGGCTTCATATTCCAAAAACAAAGAATTTTTAAATTGGAAGAGATTTCACATTAATCTAGTTCAACCTGTGTTCAACCTCAAAAAAAAAAAAATCCCAATTGCAACATATCCAAGAAATACTTTTTAAGGTGTTATTTTCTTCAGACTTTGCTTGAAGACAGTTAATGGGGATGGGGGTGGGGAGCAACATATTACTTCCTGAAGGTCACTCTACTTTTGGATCTCTTTAAATATTAGATTTTTGGTTTAGTTTTTGTTTAATATCATGATATTAAGCCTAATTCACTTCACTGCAATTTCCACTCTATTCTTAATTACAACTTCCGGGGTCAAACAATAAATCTAATTCTTCTTCTATAAAGCCCTTCAGATATTTAAATATAGCTGCCTCCATCTCCCCACATCTAAGTCTTCTCTCTAGGTCAAGTATCTTTAATTCTTTTGAATGATTCTTACATACCATAGACTCAAGACTCGTCGCCACACTGATTGTATCTTCTCCAACTTATCCAATTTCAAGATTAACACAAAACTAACATATTGGAAGAAAAACCAGGATGCAAAATATATCAAGTGAGCTGGAATGATGGGCTGAAACTAACAAAATGAAATATTAGGGATAAATGTAAATTCAAAGGATCATAGGCTTTTGAGTTTTAAGGGTCTTTAGAGGTCCTCTAGTAAAACAATTTCATTTTATAGATGAGGAAAACGGAGACCCAGAGAGATGACTCCCCAAAGTGGCAAGACAGTAAGTTCAATGTCTTCTCACTATAAATCCAACATTTTTCAAGAATCCTGCACTTTAGTTACAAACAACAACAACAGCAGCAGCAACAACAACAACTACACAAACTCAGGCTATTGGTTCAAGGAGTAGGAGCATGGCTAAGAAGCATGGGGAAAAGACTGAAGGCTTCTGGTGGATGACAAGCTCAATAGCATTCTTCAATACCATGTGGCAGCCAAAGAGTTTATTTAATTTGAGGTTTAGAGTTGTATTAATAAAAAGTATGCAGTCCAGAACAGAGAAGTAATAATGACATGGTCTGGTTAGACCACATCTTGAATCCTGGGTCTCATTCTGGGTGCCAATGCTCTAGATTCTATGAGCTCTTTCTAGGACCACTTGTATTACATTGTAAGATGGTGAAGGTAATGAAGATAGTGAGGAAACTTGAAACCATTTCAAACAAGGATCTAGTGAAAGACCATGAACAAGAGATCATGGTGGAGGAGAGTGATAACAAGTTTTTAATACTTCAACACAATGTAGAAAAGATATCCCATATTTACTTAGCTCTAAAGAGCAGAACTAGTACCAATGATTGATAGTTAAAGGAAGGAAGATTTTTTTTAATTCAACATAGAGATAAAAGTTCTCTAAAATTAGACCTGCCCCAAATAGGAATAGTGTGCCTTTGGCTAATGGTGGGGTTTTTGTTGTTATTGTTATTCCTGAAAATTCTCCAACAGAACCTAAATAACCACTTATTAGCTATATTATAAAGTACATTCATGCTTCTCAATAGAATCTAAGCTCTTTGAAGGCAGAAAATGTCTCACATTTAATTAAGTATTCCTAGTAAGTAGTGCAGGATCTGGCACATAGTAGGTGTTTAATATGTAACACTGTCTTCACAGCTCCTATACCTACTAGCACTGGCAGCTTAAGTCCCCACAGGGTATCTGACTATTCCTGTCTTCAGGGTTCTAAGGCTAATTCTAAGAGGTTTGGGAGTTGTCTCAACTACACTCATTCATGAATCCCCAACTTGTGTGGTCCCCACACACAACCAGTCAAAGTTAAATAGATTTTAATTAGAAGTACTGATAGTTGATATAAAACGTTCCTCCTCTCCCAAAAAAAAAAATCTAGGAGACATCTCAAATATATATAAAATCCAAGGGAAAGTTAGCTCAAGAAGTAAAATGGTATTCCTCAAAATTCCTGGTTGCATGAAAGTACTTTTATCCCTTCTGGAGTTCTCATCAAGTTCTCCTGTAGCTTATTACTCCACTTTGAGGTCCTTCAGTGCCCAGGTAGAGTAAGAAATCTTCACTTCCCACTGCCCTTAAGAAGTCACAGTCCCTGACACTTTCTTTCCTCAATATCCTTAGGTTGTCTTCTCTCAGTTTCCAGTTTAATGCATTATTACTGGTAAAGTTGGTTGTTCTGATTGCATGATCAATGGGGGAGTAAGGGAAGCATGCGAATCTCCCTCTTGTCTCATTCCTCATTGCCCCGCTGCCCTCTGGTTACAAGTGTAAGAGTCTGGTTCTTCTTGAGCTAACAAAACTTATCTGGAAGCCAGTGTATAGAATTCTCCTGATGTAATCTCCTCTGATATCCATAAAACAGGAAGTTTGTGTGATGCTTTTAACCATTCTCAGTACATTTTATCATCTGATTTCATGCAAAAACTGAAGCCCTTGACTCCCTCTCTACTTGATTAAATAGGTTGTTTGTATGTAATTTATGCCTTTGGTTCCTTTATTCAATAGAGGTATCTAAGGATTGTTCACATGGAGCTGATGCATTGATTCTCTAACTCAATCAAAACGCATTCTCACCCAATAAAGTTATCACATAAAATAATATCTTGTTACTTACATTAATTGGGATTGGGGCATGAACTAACCCTTTTGCAATTATATGCTTAATATTGAGTGATATTTTAAACAGGAACTGAACTAGATGACTTTTGAGATGCCATCCAATTCTAAAATGAAACATTTTTACATTTTGGAGCATAATATAAAACAAAATGCTAGGAAAGATATAAACAGAGTTCAGGGTGTTGTAAAGTATTTGGAAGCACACCAATGTAGAGTAATGACAGTTGTGCATGGTGGTCAGCATGATTTCTGAATTTTGATTTCTGGTTTTGCAGAATGATCTTAGATGAGATTTTATAATCAGGAAAATGTGGTTAAGCAAGAAAAGTATGGTGAAGATATGGTGACAATTTAGGAATCTAAAGGTAACCTCTCAGTGTCAAAATAGGGATCATCATTTTAATCATGAGCTATTTTATAGTCCTCAGAATTAAACATTTGTTGGTAAGTTAGTACAGGCACAGTATAAAGGACACATAGAATTAAGGAAGGGAACCTAGATTGTAGTCTCAGCTTTGTCATTACCTATATTATCTTAGACAAATATCACCTTTCTGAGCCTCAGTTACTTCATCTGTAAAATGAAGGACTTGAGTTAGAGGCTGTATAAGGTCCTTCCACATTTTAGCATCAGGAGATAACCCTGTTCATCTCTTTAACTGGAGGTAGCCATTTACAATCAATAAGACCCTTAACAATATTTAACAAATGCAATAACACAGAAGTTCTTACATTTTAAAAACCCTATCCTGAGCCGAGCTTGAACACTATAATCACATGACTTCATTATTCATGCTTTTGTCATTTCTGTTTCCATTTATATGGATATACCTCTTTCCCATTGTTCTTTGTATCTTTATAGAATTATTTACTGCTGAGAGGGAACTTGGAGGCCATTAAGTCCAACCCCATCATTTTGTAAATGAGGAAACTGAGGTACTGCTGGGTAAATTGACTTGCCCAGGGTCACTCCACAAGTAAATATCAGAGACAGTAGTAAAATCCATATCTTCTCACTCCAAAGCCAATCTTCATTCCACTATAAGAGATTTTCAAGTTTTGACAATTTGATGCATAGGGGATTGTGCTGATATGGGTATTCCTTTGAGCAGTGTAGTAATATAATAATAATAATTATATATATATGTATTTATATATACACACACACATATATACACCCATACACACATGCATACACACACACACACACACACACACACACACACACACATATATACCTCAATTTATTACTGTCAGTTTGTTCCCAGATAAATTCTCCATGGTCATTTTATTTATTGAGGAGGGTATCTTTCTTTCTATCACCTGTTAATGTATAGATGTCATTGGAGTACCTGAGTTATCCAGTGATTAACCTTCAGTCTCTTTGGAAGTCAAAACCCTCTGATAAGATTTATGCTACATCTATGAAATTCATCATTACATTGCTAATATAGTGAAGCCTATTCACAGTCAATGTTGTATCTTCATGGTCTTTAAATGACCTATTACTTTTATTCTTCAGACATTATGACATAGACAAACAGTATTACCAGAAGAATCCTGATGTTTAAAAATATGGTCCTTTAGTTTAGTTGGATTTCTTGCTAAGCTTTCTACAAATATGCTCTCCCTTCCATTGTTTTCCACTGTTTTATGTGATATAACAATAATAATAATAAATAGATCTAATATAAAAATTCTCTATATATGTTATCTCATTTAATCTCACAACAACCCTTTGAGGTATGTACTATTATTAATATTATAATTTTACAGATGAGGAAGCTGAGACTAAGATTACATGACTTTCTCAGGGTCACAAAGCTAGCAAGTTGTTGTAGCAGCAAGCACCCTAGTATCCCCAGGATGGCTGCCAACACAGGTTCTTAGATCTGCTTTTCTAAAGGAAAGCAATTCAAAATGGGTTAATGATATTGCTTTAATCAAACATATGTAATTTACCTAGTTCAGGGGAAAAAGATCAGAACCCCAAACTTCAGAGAATACAAACAAGTTACAAGCAGAAGTTACAATCAGACAGGGAAACAGATCAGCAGACAGGCTTCTAACTGTCTGACCATTAAATCCATATGTAGTCAGTTACCAGAGAGGGAAGTACTAACATCAAAGGTTTTCAACAACTGTCCAGAGTCTCATCTGGTCAAATCATACAACTCTTCACAAAATGTGCCCCAAAGCAAAATCTCACATCAGGGTATATATAGTCTTCTCCTGGCTCAGAGAATGTAACAAACCCCTTGACCCACTTCCAATCACAAAATAACAGGTGTGGACATTCCAGAAAAATGAGCCTTCCACCACAGGCCCCATGTGATCACATTCAGTCTATTAGGGGGAAGAGTATATTTTCAAATCAAGGAAGGTTCTGAGAGTCACTTAAGCTTATCAAAGGGCTTAGGGGCAGGGAAGATCTTAGATTCCCTTTCCCATAACAGTTGTCTAATGCAATTTTATAACTCAAGTCTTCTTGACTCCAAGCCCAGTTCTATGCACTTCATGCTTGACTGCCTATTCGACATATTATTGCATCATCCTCTTCTGTATGATTTTGCAAACAAATTTATATTCCCTGTGGATGTTTTCTATGGCAATCATAGTTTTTCCATTCAGAAGAGGAAATTTTTCTGGGTGAGTTTCTAGGTAATTTTCTTGTGTGGTAATTGCTTTACATAGGTTAAACCTCTTTAGGAAACTGGTAGTCTATATTAATATCAACTCTTCCATCTATTTACTATTTTCTTTGGTATTGGCATGTCATTTTAATAAATCAAATTGGAGTTACCCATATTGTACACTATAATATCTTTTCATTTTTAACTTAAATAAAATTAAACTGAATTTTATTCCTGTCCTATCAATTCAGTGGTACAACCAGACACAGATACCTGATATAGAAATGACTCCTGCCTTATCAATAAATGATATATTATCAGTTTTGTTGGAATATAATCAGTTTTGTTTACTGTAATGCTGTTTGTCAGTCAGTCAAGAATTTATGAAGCTCTTAGTAGGAGTCAAGCATTGTGCTAATTACTGGGAATATGAATACAGAGAGAAAGAAATATAGTTCTTGCCCTCAAAGAATTTATATTCTAATACATAATATTCTAACACTTAAAAAGAAGCTGAAAAGGGGGTGGGAAAAATGATGATAGTAGCTCTGGGGTTTGGTGAAGGAAGTCCTATGGAGATGTGTCAGCAGTGCAGCCTGGAGAGAAAAGAAGATGTGGTTGGCCTGGCCTTTGTTCATAAAAATGGAGGATCTGGGGTGAACTAGTCAATCAGAGAGAGAGGTTGCACAGGTGAGAGGTTACTTCTAATATGAAAAATAGTCTAGGGGTGGAACAAATTTCCAAAGAGAATAGATTTCTACACACTTTACAGAAAGTCTTGTGGAGATGAATCAGCAATGCAGTTTAGAATGGAATGAACTGCTCATCATGTTCAGTGCTCTTCTCCTTGAGGAAAGTGTTTATGATACAGTCTTGAGACTTCTACATATCCTTTGACATCCCCTATTTCTTGTCTGTGCACCACATTTTCTAATATTTTTTTCTCTGAACTCTCCTATAAAAAGGGATATTTGTAAAGTGCTTAGTACAGTGCTTGTCACATAGTAGGTACTTTATAAATGCTTATTCCCTTCCCCATCCCTTTACCTCTTTACCTGCTCTAGGCATATTTGTGGTGAAGTCACAGATTGGACCTATGATTTCATTGATATGGAGAACAGGATTTACCTCCTGGAACCTCAAAACTCTGAATCCACACCTCTTCCAAAATCCAGTCTCAGATCCCTGTGGAAGTTAATCCCTTCATTCTCTGAAGCTCTTGTCCTAATGTTCAACAAGCATGCTATCATACTCACTCTCTCTCTCTCTCTCTCTTTCTCTCTCTCTTTCTCTCTCTCTCATATCTCAAACAACTAGCACAATATCTTGTAGTTAGTAAATACCTAAATGCTTTTTCATTAATTCATTCAAATGATGCTTTTAATTGCTGTTGTATACCTGATAAAAGCAGCTCATCCAAATATTTTATTTTCTTCTCCAAGGAGGACCTAAAATCCAATTTTTCCTATTAGCAACAACTTCCATTTGTTTTCGTATTTCACTTATAGCTAGAAAGTGAGTCTGATATTTTTCAGGTCCTCCAATACTATTTCCCCTCATCAGTTACTGGATGAGAATCTCACCTTTAGATTATCAGCAGCTAATTTGATGCCCACAGTTTTCCTGTGGTATTCTTATCCCTCTCTGCCTCTTATTTCTGTCAATCTCACTATGGAAGCAAATGAGAGCCTCAGATGACTCAAGATCATTTTGTATTTTTTCCTTTTATTGTGATTTTGGGTGACCAAAGAATTCCTCACCTAATGGTCAACCATAAATGGAACAAGTTCATAGTAAGATGATCTTTAAAAAGAAAACATTGGATTCCTGGAGCCAGACTCATATATAATCTTCTAGAACTTACCCCCTTCAAGAATACAAGGTCACCTGGGGCTCCATGATAAAACGCCAAAGACGGGAGACACATTCCACTGATAAAGATTTCCTTTGGAATATACATTTTGTAGAATATCACCTTTTAAAGGTTTTCCATCAACAGAGGGTCTCCAATGAATGTGTCAAAATTGTGGAAGATTGCCTTAAGCTGTAGTAGAGATCACCTTGTTCAATGACTCTCTGGTCATTCATATCAAGCAAAACATAAAACAGAGAGGCACAGACTTGTGAAAGGTGTTCATCATTGTCATGAAAGAAATCCAATGGAGAGAAGTTGAAGAAGGATATACCACATGATGAGTTCTTTCAAATGCTCCTATTTATAGGTAATATTAACCTGGCTATGTGAAGAAACAGAAAGATACAAAGCTTCTTGGATTTCACCTATAGCTGCTTAAAAGGCTTTGGACAAAACATCTACAGAGAAAAACCAAATGGATGAAGAACGCTTATTGTCTCTGTAGTTAGATGGACAATACATGGAACTTGTTATGTTATGATATATCATGGAATATCATATCATATCATGCCACAGCACATTGCATCATGATATATTGTGTTACACTATGTAGATATATGTGCATACATACACAAAAGCATTAGACATTTTGAGAATTCATTCTTGAATATTTTCTCTGAAGTGATCCTTGAAAGCTTTCTTCTACCTGTACTTAAATCCTCTTCTCCCCATCCTCACTTTTCTCCCAGTGCATCTCATTATTTTTCACAGTGATGTGTCACTGAATTAGCCAAAGGGTTGTTAAAAATTAAAAAATAGCAAGCGGGAATATAGGAGCAATAAGGGGCGGGGGAGTTTCTAAGCATCCTAGAGAGGTCTTAGAGAGTTAGATGTGGAGAGGGTAGGGTGGCTAGGTGGCACAATGAATAGAGCAGCAGCCCTGGTGTTAGGAGGACCTGAGTTCAAATCCAGCCCCAGACACTTCACACTTATTTGCCGTGTGATCTCGGGCAAGTCATAACCCCAATTGCCCTGCCTTCCCCCCTCCAAAAAGTAAAAGAACAAAAAAAATTAGATCTGGAGAGGTAGACAAGAAAAATGTTTCTCTACCAAAACCTTTTTCTCCAGTCTAGTGGTAGTTCTTCAAAAGTATGTCAGTATATTGAAATGTATCCTATGTAGGCAAAATAATTCACAGCAGAAATCTTGCCTCTGAACTACTCACTTTAAAACAATCAAGCAATGATCTTGTTTTCACTGACCAATGATTTTGAAAACATCCACATATAATAATGAGACATTGATATACCACTGTAATGTTTGTAAAGTACTTTACATACATTATCTCATTTGATAACTCATTTGCACATAGCATGCTTGGGCTAGAGAGGAAATGAGAAGAGAAAACAGAGAAGACAAAATTCATGCAATAATTATAGAAAAAGTACTAACTGTGCTTCACTTTTATCTCATATATATATATATATATATATATATATGTTTCTTTTTATGGTCTCTACATCTCACTCTCCCCCTCCTCAATACATCAAAGCTCACATATATATATATGAAAGAAAGAAAAAAGAAAGAAAGGAGGAAGGGAGGAAGGAAGGAAGGAAGGAAGGAAGGAAGGAAGGAAGGAAGGAAGGTAGGAAGGAAGGAAAAGAAAGAAAAAAAGGAAAGAAATTTGAACTATTTGTAACAATCTATGAAGTAAATATAACAGATATTATTCTCCCCATTTTACAGATGAGAAAACTGAGGATCAGAGAGCTTATATGATTTTTTCATGGCCACAAGTCTAGTAAACATCTCTTTAGACTTCAAGAATAATGCTATTCCTTCTCTCTCTCTCTCTCTCTCTCTCTCTTTCCCCCCTCTCTATTTTTCTCTCTTTCTCTTCCTCCCTCTTTCACACACACACACACACACACACACACATATACACACACACACATACACACACACACACACACACACACACACACACACACACACCCTGTTTTTATAATAGCCAAATCCATCAATCTACCTTTGCCATTGATGTCTTTCCAGGATATTTTTTTTCAAATTACCTTATGGAGTAATCCTTTGACACAATGCAGTATCTTGCCCTTTAGACCTTTTGTGTCAATTATTTAAAATCAAACCTCCATGAATCCTTCTGTCTGTACTTCTGTGATAGCATTGTTTTAGAGGGGAAGGGGGAGGGAAGAATCTGTCGATAACATGATTGGGCCTTATGGGACCAATATGATTTATATGCAATCATTGTAGTTCTATTTAGAATGCTGTGACCTCAGTATCAGGGTATGAGCTATGTGAATTATTCATGTGTTTCTGGTCAATAGATATTTAGGAAGTCCTTCATTTATAGGTCACGGAGAGGAGTCTCTGAAATGGGTGTCTTTCTGAAGAATTCAAAGTCCGTCCATACAAGCAGCTTTCTCGGCACATGGATACCCAGGGAAGCTTAAAAATAGGAGCCATGTGCACAGAGCGCCCAGTGCCAACCAACAGATTCCATCTACATCTGTTACATATGGATTGACAGGAGAGAGGCCAAGTATACGTTGGTGTGAAGCAGCTTGCTGCTTCTGTTTTCAGAGAATCTCATCATTGTACAAATCCTGGACAAATTAGCCTTCCAATCACAATGTGAGGATTTTGAAATGGGGTGAAAAACCTAGATGGAACCAGACAGTTCCTCCTAGCTTAGTCAAGGGTAGCAGAAAAAAAAAGAAGGAATAAAAAAAAGAAAAGAAAAAGAAAGAAAGAAAGAATCTTATTGGGAGGCTGATAATTAGCGTCTTAGGAGTAAGGTTACAGGCATATACACACGTCCATACCTACATACTTGCTTACATACATATATACATATACATTATATACTATAACAATGTATGTGTTATAAATTACATATAACATATAATATATGTGTGTATATGGTATGGGTAAATATAGATACACACATTCACTTATATTTGTATAATGTTTAAACCTCTCTTCTTATGATAACCCTGTCAGGACAGGAAGGAAAGATACATTTTTTCTATTGGGCAGATGGGGAAACTAAGGCAGAGAGAGGTACTATGACGTGTTTATGGCTCCACAGAGAGAAATAATAATTTATATTCTTTATTTTTATAGTGTTTTAAGCTTTGCAAAATGCTTGCATTCCTTCATTTATTTCACAGTGACCTTGTGAGGCTTGTGAGGTAAGCCTCTGTCTTTCTGACCAATGATTACATCACTTCAGGGAGTCCCCTCACCTAACCCCTTACCCCTACCAATCTAAATCAACTTTTGTACTATAGCTTACATTCTCCAGATAATGATCTGGAGCACTGAAAAGGTAAATGTCTTGCCTAGGGTTTTTACTCTGAGTTCTGTATTCCAATTGTTGTTTGGCTTCTCACAAAAATGCTATGAAGGAAGCATTTATATTATTTATATGTTACAAATGAGGAGACTAAGGGTCAGAAGTTAAATGACTTGACTAGGGTCATATAGCTAGTAAGTACTTTGGCAGGAATTGAACTCTCCTTACTCTGACATGCTAGTTGTTGTCAGAGAGTGAATATAAAATCGGGTTTTTAAACTCTAAGCATTCCCTTCACTACATCAGACTCACTCTCTGTTAGAAAGGAAGAGGAGTGACTTTTTTAAGCATCCTACCACCCTCTGAAAGCTATTTATTCTTTATTGATTTCTGATGGGTGCAAAAACCTTATATGGTATGAATTATTCCTTTGGTCAGTACAAATGCAACATTTGCATACTGTAGTCAGAATCAGGGACAGGGTTGGGGGGATTTGTGTTGTCAAGGTTTTATTCTAACCTCCTATTCGGACCTGTTGAAATACATTGGGTTAAGAAATGACAATTTCTTATTCCCAAGGGTAATCTCCATATGGATGAACTCCAATGTTTAGTTCTTCTATGCGAGCAATAGGGATGGAAGAGATTTTGCAAATATATCATCTGCTGAAGTATAATTCAAGCCAATTCTCCATACATAGAAAAATCAGCTACACATTTTAAGTGCTGAAAAGGCCACATTGGGCTGCCTCATATTTCTGTACTTATCTGTGGCATCATTGAGAAGGCCTATATAATAACCTGCAATAATTTAGTTTTAGCTATAGGCCTCAAGAGGGCACAAAGGAGGACATGGCATATGACTCAGGTAGTTACCCAAAGAACCACTCCATTTTATGGACTCTTACATTTTGCTTCCTAAGAGTGAGGCCACAAGTGAGGTGTGAGCCTCTACTGTTCTAACAGTTAAACTTAACCAAGGTAGCTATGTAGCTAAGTAGCTATGGGAAGCCAGGTGGTGCAGTGGATAGAATGTAGAAGACCTGAGTTCAAATCCATCCTCAGACACTTAATGTTGTATGACCTTTGGTAAGTCACTTAATTCATTTGTCTCAGTTTCCTCATCTGTAAAATGAGCTGGAGAAGGAAATAATAAACCACTACAGTAAATCCCAAATACAGAAAATCCCAAATGAGGTTACAAAGAGTTAGGACTGAAAAGGACTGAACAACAAAAAGGCAAGAAGTATTTAAATCTCTCCCAAGGCTTTGCTGAAAAAAGAAAATTCCTTCAATTCAATTTAATTCCACAGACTTATACTGAACTAGCACTTTACACCAGATACAATGATGGGTGCTAAGTATACAAAAGGAAAAATGAAATAATTACTGCCCTCCAGTTATTTATACAACTGACCTTAGGGGCAGAAGACTTCAGTTAAAATCCTGCCTTCGTTGCTTACTATCTTCATGACCTTGGGCAAGTCACAACCTCCCAGGATTTCAATTTCCTCATCTGTAAATTAAAAGTTGAGATTAGAAGGCCTGTGAAGTCCCTTCCAGGTCTCTGTGATCCACTGGACTTATGCCATACTATTGGGAGGAATTGAAAGGTACAGATAAATGTATACACATTGTATAGGTCAGGCCTAGGCCTCTGATGTCATTGTCAAGTATCAATAAACATTTATTAAGCATTGACTCTATGCCATGTTCTATGCCAAGCACAAAGAAGAGTAAAAGAGGGGCAGCTAGGTGGCACAGTGAATAAAGTACTGGCCCTGGAGTCAGGAGGACCTGAGTTCAAATGTGACCTCAGACACTTAACACTTACTAGCTGTATGACCTTGGGCAAGTCCCTTAACCCCACCTGCCCTCAAAAAAAAAAAAAGAAGAGTAACAGACAGTCCTTGGCCTCGAGGAGCTAATAATCTAATGTGAGAGGATAACACATAATGCAGAAAAATAAGCTGATAAAAGGAGAGAAAGGGGCACAAAGAAAACCAAAAGCTTGATGGGAAATGATGAAGTGGCTACACTGGGCCTTTTCCTTAAATAAAGGATTTGGGAGATGTTCTCTATGACCCCTTTCCTCTCTCAAAACAGAGGGAAGGAGTGACCAGGGGGACCTGAGGAGGTGTGAGTTTCAAATTTAATGCCATCTCGTAGGAAGTTGAACTACCAGGAGATCAACCAGGTGGGAAATGCTGTTAGCTGCACTGGGCTTTCTCCTTAAATAGAGGATCTGGGAAGAGTTCTCTGATATTTATCATTCAGCCTCCTCCTTCAAATCAGAGGGAGGGAGGGATCCCAGAACCAGGGGGTACCTCATTGGCTGAAGTAAGAAAATTCCCTCTACCAATAGAAGTCACTACATTCTCTTTAACTTACGGTCTTTAAGAATGACCTAAAGCCCAGAAATCATAGTGACATTCCTCAAGGTCACATAGCCAATATTTGTCAAATATTCTTGAGATCTGAACCCAGATTTTCTGACTTTGAAATCAGATCTCTCTCCATTAGGCCATACCAAAGGGGTCAAACAGGTCCCAGTGTATACTAGACCAGGTTAATATGAAATTGGGGAATAATTAACAAAATAAAATACAATAGAACCTAGATAATGTTTAACATGGTGTTTTCTAAGTCAGTATATGGTGTCAGAGATCTTTATATATGGTGTAGTGGCCCCCATTTCTATTAGAGTTTGACACCATTGTGTTAGACCGTTCTTATGTCTACTTTGTAGAACCCATAGTTTCCTTTAAGTCAAAGCTCAGGTGCCATTCTCTACAGGAGGCTTTATTCCTAATTCTTTCCTTCCTACCCTTAGGAGGAAACCAAAGAATCTATCAGCAATCTCAGAATCATAGAATGTTAGAGCTGGAAGCAGACCTTAGAGATATCTTGGTGTAGCCATTATCTCCATTTACATGAGCAAACTAAGGCTCAGAGAGGGAGAAATAATTTGCTAAAGCTCAAAAAGCTTGTAATCTTAGGCAAAACCCTGAACCTTCTTTACTCCTAGCTTCCTTTGTTTTTGCCCATTCCCCATGGCATGCTTCTTGTTCTCCAAAGGGCAAGCTACACTTTAGATTTTTGGGTGAATTGCCACTTCACCTTCCCATAATTCATTTGGGAAATCTCTGTAAATTGCTAGTCATCATAAAACACATTAATTAAAAAGAGGCTTGTATTTTCAAACACCTTTCATATTCTATGTCAGCCCATGCATTTGTGTGAGGAGCTAATCCTGAAGGGGGATAGGGGGAATGCTCTCTTTCCTGAGCTAGAAGGGATGCTTACTGTGGCCCTAGTTGTTAATTAAATGTTTTAAAACATTATTTATCAGTGTGCTTTTTCACTGTCAGAATGCCTTAGGGCTCAGCACAGCAGGTCCTCCACAGCTTTCAGGGAAGAGCTGCCAAGAGTCCTTGCCCAGTGCTCACTGCTATATTTGTTCATTCTATTACAATCTATACTTTTATTTCTCCCAGTGATTTCACTTTAATCTGTGTAGTAAATCAAGCAAGAAAAAAAAAATAGAGATATTTCAGTGCAGTAGATCACAAAGAATGGAGATTATGTAAATGAAAAATGTTCTGTCAGTCCTCAAGAAAACAAAATATTTACAATCCATTTCATTAAAAATGGATTATGCCCAGGAAGGAGGAAAGTTACACTATATCCACTCCCTATCCTCTGCATTTACTGAGTGATTCAAAATGATAATTATGCACTACCTATAATGATTGCTTGTAGGTAAAAAAATTAAAGGTGAAGGTGAACATAAAAAGCAAATATTAGCAAGGGAAAGCCATTCTCTAATTGTTCCACAAAGGGTTGGCAAGTGTTTCATTTATAACAAATATGACTGAGTTCTTGTTTACTTCACCCATCTAGAAATGTACTTCTAGATAGGGGCCTGGTTTCAGTTAATACACATTTATTAAAGGAAAACTATGAGTCAGGCATTGTGCTAAGTGCAGAGGATACAAAGACAGGCAAAATATAACCCTTTCCCCCAAAGTGTACACAATCTAATGAGCGAAACAATAAGTTCAAAGGAGCTATGTAGAGACTAAATAGGAAACAATGGAGGGAAGGCACTAGAATTAAATGGGATTTTGAAAAGCTTCCTTAGGAAAAGTGGGATTTTAGTTGGGACTTGCAGGAAGTCAGGAAAACCAAGAGGCAGAGATGAGAATGGAGATAGGAGGGAGAGAGAGCATTTTGAATGTGGGGAACAGTTAGAGAAAATGCTCAGAGCCAAGAGATCAACCATCTTGTTCATGGAACAGTAGGGAGATCAGTGTCACTTATTGAAAAGAACATTGGGCAATATAAAGTGGAAGAAGACTGGAAAGGTAAGGGGAATTGTAGGCAAAGATAAGAAGACAGCTGAACATTAGAGGATTTTGTATTTAATCCTGGAAGTGATAGGGGAACATGGGAGTTATATATGTATGGAGTGGGGGGAGGGGAAGACAAGTAGAGGCAGGGGGAAGGCAGGGGTAGTGACATGGTTTGACCTACACTTGAGGAAAATCTCTTGGTAAAAGTGGAGGATGGACTAGAGTGGGAAAAGACTGCTGGCAGGCAGATCAACCAGAAGGTTGTTGCAATAATCCAGGAAGGAGGTGACCAGATTAGGATGATAACAGTATCAGAAAAAAGAAAAGGGGTGTATTGGAGAGCTGTACCAAAGGTGAAATTAATGGGCATTAGAAACAGATTGGATGGGGTGGGGTGAGGAATAATGAGAAGATAAGAATGATGCATAGGTTGTGAACCTGAAGGACTGGGTGGATTGTGGTATCCTCAATAGTATTTGTTGTTTGTCCTTTGTTCTCAAAGAGGACCATGACATCAGGGAGGTGATACCATGATATGCAAGTGAATTGGATTTATATGAGGGGGGCTGTACAAAATCACCAACCTCACTTTCTTCTCCTGAGTTATCTGGGTCCAGTAACAAGATATAGATCAGGACAACTGAAGATATCCCCCAGATGCAATGAGAAATCTTGGCCTTTTTAAGCTAAGGTCTTTAGTAGTTTAGAAGCAGAAAAGTTTAAGAGGAAAGACAATGAATTCAGTTTTGGACATGTTGAGTTTATGATATCTATTAGACATCCAATTTTAAATGTTTGAAAAGCAGCTGGACATGTGAGACTGGAAATCGAGTTTAGAATAGATTTTGGAATCATCAGAATAGAAGTGGAGTCAAGAAGGACAAATGAAAGTTCACAACTGCCAAATCTTATTTCAGATCTGTCCTATAAAATAAGCACAGGAAAGAAAGACTAGAATTGTAAGTGAGAAAGCTGACAAAAAGTCATGGTAAATCATTTTTCAGTCTAGGACACCTTAGAAAGACAGAGAGGTCTATGGACCCTGATATGAAAGCTGCCTAAGAGCTCAGCTTGGTAGAAGTGGAGAACTACAAATATGTCACTAGTTATGGACCATGGGGGCAGAAGAAGGGCCCAGAGATGGGAAGAGGACTGAATACCTGGTCAAAAAGAGATCCCACAGGACTTCTGTACTACTTCTGTACTGGGAAAAGGATTGGTCACCTTTGATAGCCCTGTCATTCATCTCCCAGTTCTGACTCACAGTTCCAGGGCTTTTACTCAGTTCCAGATTACAATTCCTAGGTAGACAGGATCAACTAATGTCATAATGAAGCAGGGTTCTCACCTCTGTAAGTACCAGAGCACAGAGCAAAAGAGTAGTAACCAGACCTCTTCCTGGATCATCTATGGTGAAAGCACCAAAAAGCTACTGATCCCCAGATTGAGCTGCAAAAGCAGAAAGGCATAAAAGATAGAAGTTCAAGCCAACCATCCCCTCCAGAGGTGAGCAGAACCCAACTCTAACTTATAGCCCAAAGTCAAGAATTAGGTTGGAAAAAATGAAAGAAGGAGGAGGAGGAAGACTAAGAGGAGGAAAAAAAAGAAGAGTAGGAAAAGGAAAAGGAGGAGGAGGAAAAGGAGAAGGAGGAGGAGAAGAAGAAGGAGAAGGAAAAGGAGAGGAAAAGATGGAGGAGGACAAAGAGGAGGAAGAGCTACTCTGGTGACAGAGAAGATCAAGACACAAACTCTAAAGACAATGACTTGAAAACATCTATAAACAAAGACTCAAAGAAAAATGCATATTGGACACAAGTCCAAAAAAGAATTCTGAGATAAACTAAAGAGATTAGGAGGAAAAAAAAAAACAAGAAATTATTTAAGAGTCAAATAAGAGCAGTAAAGGGAAAATTGAGAAAATAAATGAGAGTTTTAAAGAAAAATATGAAAAGAGAATTAACAACTTGGTAAAGAGGCACAAAAATGCTGAAGAAAATAACTCTTAAAAATCAAAATTGGCCAAATATATTTTTAAAAATACAAAAAAATACTAAAGAAAATAACTCCTTAAAAATTTAATCTGTCAATTGGAAGCAAATGACCAATTCCTTGAGATATCAAGAAACAATAAAACAAAGTCAAAAGAATGAAAAAAATAGAAGAAAATATGAAATATGTCATATGAAAAAAAAAAAAACAGCTAACCAGAAAATAGATTAGGGAGAGATAATTTAAGAATAAATAGATCATGAAGCCATGATAAAGAAAAAGAGCCTGGACATCATATTTCAAAAAATTATAAAGAAAAACTGCTCAAATATTTTAGAACCAGAGGCCAAAGTACCAGTTGAAAAAATCTACCAGTCACTTCTTGAAACCAATCACCAAATGAAAACTTCCAGGAATGCAATAGCCAAATTCCAGAGCTCCCAGACCAAGTAGAAAATACTACAAGCAAATAAAAGATTCCCCTTTTAAAATAATTATAGATGACAAAAAATACCTGGAAGTATACCTGACAAGACAAACCTAGGAACTATATGAACATAATTATGAAGCAGTTTTTAGACAAATAAAATCATATTTAAATAATTGGAGAAATATTCATTGTCTGTGGATGGGCAGAACCAATATAATAAAAAATTACAATTCTACCTAATCTACTTATTCAATGTCATCCCAATTAAATTACCAAAAAATAATTTCATTGAGCTAGAAAAAAATCATAACAAAGTTCATTTGGAAGAAAAAAAATCAATAAATTCAAAGAAAGAAATGGAACAAAATATAAAGGAAGGAGGTTTAGCAATACCAGATCTTAAACTGTATTATAAGGCACTAATTATCAAGACTATATGGTACTGGCTAAGAAATTGAAAGGTGGATTAGTGGAACAAAGTACACATACAATACACAGTAGTAAATTATTTTGAGCTTGTGGGATAAGAATCATTATTTGGTAAAAAAAAAAAAAAGTTTGGAAAACTAGAAAGTAGTTTGGCAGAAATTGGGAATAGACCAATATCTTACACAATTTTTCAAACTAAGGTCCAAATGAATACATCATCTAGATATAAAGGAAGATATAAGTAAATTAGAATAACATGGAACATATTACCTATCAGACTTATGTATAGAAGAATTTATGAATTTATGAAGAGATAGAGAACATTGTGAAATATAAAATTGATCATTTTGATTACATTAACTTTTTTTTAAAGATTTTGTACAAATAAAACCAATATTGCCAAGAATAAAAGGAAAACAGAAAATTGGCGTGGGGGGTGCTATAGATAGTATCTCTGATAAAAGTCTTATATCTCAAATATATAGAGAACGTTCTCAAAATTATAAGAATATGAGTCATTCCCCAATTGATAAATGGTAAAAGGATATGAACAGGAAGTTTTCAAAAGGAGAAATCAAAGCTATATGTAGTCATTTTAAAATGCTCTAAATCACTATTGATGAGAGAAATGAACTTTAAAACAACTTCGAGATATCTCACCTATCAGACTGGCTAAAATGATAGAAGGGGAAAACAACAAATGTTGGAGGTAATGTAGGAAAACTGGAACACTAATAAACTGTGGGTGGAATTGTAAACTGATCCAACCACTTTGGAAAGCAATCTGGAATTATGCTCAGAGAGTTATAAAACTCTGAATACCCACTGATCCAGCAACACCACTATTAGATCTCACCCATACCTTAAAAAAAGCATTTCCTTTACAGTATACTTGACAAGAGGCCATCCAATCTTTGTTTAAAGACCTCCAGTGAGGGGGACCCACTACCTCCTAGAAAGCACATTCCATTTTGGGGTAGCCATAGTTATTAAAATGTTTTCTTAAACCAGGCTTAACTTTACCTTCTAGAAGCCTCCACCCTTTGCTACTCTTCTTCCTTCCCTGGTCAAGCAAAACAAGACTAATCCTTCCTTCAGGGGACTTGAAATCATAAAGCAATGATAAAGCCGCAATTAAATGATTTTCAACCTGTCAAAAACTCAATACTAGTTAATATTCAGACTAAATTGAAATATTTTGTTTTGTCTCTCTCCTCCAGGAGGGTACTTATAATAATATTATCCTAACTATTTGGGGGCTGGGGAGAAGAAAGAAAATAAAGAAAAACCTCCTAAATCTCTATTGTTAGAAACACAAACACAAATGATGCCAATAATTTGGGTATCAAAAAAAGTCTGTTAAGGAGAAATCCTAGAGGAATTGAAAATCCCTGGCCAGAAGTGGACTCCACCCTTCTTTAGGAAGGAGGAATTCAGGATACAAAAGCAAAGCAACTTTTATGCCATCAGTTTGGTGCAGATACTCCCTTTGGAGGATGAATTGGTTCCTTTTCTTCTGGGTACACCTCCCTATTATCGTACATTATTACTAACAATGCTCTAATTCTGTTAGATAATATACATAATACATGAGGTTCATTAAGCAGGCACAGTAACAACTCCAAAATACTGATCCCCCACCAGTCTAACCTAGATGTGTCCTTTTCTGGGCCTGAGTGTCCTAAGGCTGCTGTCTGCTTTCTAATTGGTCAAATCCACCTGCTGTTGCCAGCTTCTTTTAATTTTACTTTATTTCACTTTTCGTATTATCTAGGAGTTCTATGGGAACTGGGAATCCAACTTCTTCCCATGGCTACTGTCTGGTCTGCTAACCTCACTTTTATCGGTAGCTTCATTTCAGCATTTTTGCAGTCCTGTGGAAACTTAACCCTTTGCGAATTCTCACATATATCAACTTTTTTTTCCCCTACAAATTAGGTATGACAGATTATTGTCCTTGGATATTGAGTTTAGGACTTTAATTCTTTTGCCAATAGTATTTTTTAGTTTTTGTTTGTGCTTGTTGTTTCCCAGTAGAATGTAATCTCCTTGAGGAGAAGAGATGTATCATTTTTTGTCTCTGTATCCCAAGCACCTTGCCTAGAGCCTATCTAATAAAAGCTGTTCAATAAAAGCTTATTAATTGATTAGATCAATAAAACATGATAATATACATGAAAGTTTTTTGATTTTCAACATATGCTTTAAAGGTATCCCTTGTATAACTGCATCTATAACTTATATATGGACATGTATATATGTGCTACATGAAAATAAGAAAGTCGATTTTGTGTGATGTCCTTGCTCTTCTCAGTTGTTCATACAGAAATTCAACTGATGAACTTTATGATTCTGAACAGGTACCTAAATTTAGGCTTATTGCCTTTGAGATATTGATTCAAAGCCCAAATAAGGGGTAGTTGGGCCTCCCCCAGGAAGGTAGAAATGCTTCCCTTCTCCCAGCTTAAATTGTGGCTTGGTGGGTTGGTGAGAGGCATCATGAGTTGTTATCTTACTGAACTTGGAGTTAGAAAGACTTGATTTTACAACTATTATATCTCAGATATTTATTAGCTATGTGACCCCGGGAAAGTCACTTAAGTTCTCTCTGCCCCTGGACAACGGTAATCACCAAAATTATTTGATAGTATTTAAAAAATGGAAAAGCTAATCAGTAGAACAGACTAAGAACAAACTAAATAGCCAATTGTTTAATAAACCCAAGAACATAAACTGCTTGGACAAGCACTTCCTACTTCATGAGATCTAGTAGGAAAATGAGAAAAGAGTTTGTTGGGAGAAAAATAATTAGTATAGGCTCTTACACCATACACCACTGTAAGTTACAAAGGTCAGATCATTTCTAAAAAAAACTGAGAAATTTTTAAATTATTTTTGGGAAGGATTGGGGAAAAAAGAATAGAGGTTATAATAAAAGATAAAGTACGTAATTTTGATTATATGAAGTTACAAAAGTTTTTTTTTTCCATAAACACAATCATTAGAATAAGAAAGGGAATTGTTCATTTGTTGTAGGTGGAGTTTTTCTGTTTCTTTGTTTTTTTGCAGGGTTTTTTGGTTTTGGGTTTTTTTTTTTTTTTTGCATCAAACATTTTTGATAAAGACCTGACCTTGAAAATGTAGAGGGTATTAGCACAAGTATAAGATTAAGAACCAGTAGATAAGAGGTCAAAGGATCCAAATAAGCAGTTCTCAAAAGAAGAATTGCAAAGTATTAACAACAATCAGAAAGGTTGTTCCAAATCATTACTGATAAGAGAGATGCAAATTAAAACAACTCTGAAATTTCACCTCATTCCCAACAAATTGGCAAAGATGACAAAAATTGGAACTAGACAATTCTGGAGCAGCTGCAGTAAGATGGGCAAAATAATGTAGTATTGGTCCAGCTGTGAAGTAGTCCAATTATTCTCAAAAACAATTTGAAATGATGCCCAAAAAGTAGCTAAAATTTCCAAACACGTTGGATTGGAGATCCCATTGCTCAGTTACATATCCCAAAGGGGTCAATAATAAAAAGGAATATACACCAAAATGTTCCTAGCAGCCCTTTCCTTTTGCAAAAACTACAGATAAAATATTTGCCCATAAATTAGGAAAGGCAAAACAAATGATAGTGCATGAGTACAATGGAATAGTACTGTATCAGAATTATAACAAAAAAAAAATTCAAAGAAAAATTGTGGGGGGTGGAGAGGGGAAGGAAGTAATTCAGAGTGAAGTAAGTAGAATCAAGAAAATATTATTACCAATATTAACCAAAAAAAAAAAAAGAACAATAAAAGGAAACTGTATTATATGATTATAAAGACTAAACTTGGCTCCAGAGGTGATGAGGAAAAGAACACCTCCCTCTTTTTGTTAGAGAGGTGAGGGAGTAGAGGGGTTAAATATTGCCTATATTATGAGACAAGGTCCATGCATTAGTTGTTGTTTAATTGTTGGTGTTTTTTAAATGGTAGCAAAAAAGATACTACAAGAAAGGGAAGCAATATATTCAGAAACAACTGAAATGTTAAAACAAAAGCCATCAATAAACTTTTATTTTAAGTAGCCAGGATGCAAGTGACATTTGTTTTCAAGTATTTGAAAAGCAGTTGTTTTGGAAGGAAGATTAAATGTGTTGTTCCTGGTCCTAGATATCAGAAGGAAAAAACCAATGGATAAAATCTTCAGAGGAGCAAATTTTGGCTCACCATAATGAAAAATGCCTAATAGATATGTCCACAAATAGAATACACTGACCTGATGGTGAATTATTTGTACTGATCATCTTCAAGCAAAGGTTAGATAGATGACCACTTTTAGGAGATGGCTTTGAGATGATTAGTATTTTCACCAAACATTTCATAAGCACCTACTGCATGTAGAGTAATCCAAAGTAATTCGAATAGAAAGAGTGCTATAGAGACTAGAGTATATAAAGTATTCTTTCCCTTGACGTTTACACTAGAAGGGTGAAAAAACACCAGATAACTACAATTCAATATTACAAAATAAGCACATTAGAGATTTCCAGAAACAAAGAGCTCTATGAGGTCTGACTGAATGTGCTTACTAAGTGCCAAGAATTGAGCTAATCTTTGGCTAAGAAAAAATAAAAACAAGACAGTCTTTACCCTCAGGGAACTTACATCCTATTCAAGGAAGACAACAAATAGAGGAGAGTTGTCTTCAGGGAGGGATGTTTGGGAATGGAAAGTTATAGGGACAGTGAGTAGAATCATAGAGAAATTGATTGATGCATTTTTCCCAGGAATGGTAGTATTGATTTCATTGCTTCCCTGTTCTAGCAGAGAAGAAGAGAGGGGAAAAATATGAATAAAACATCATGGAACGAAGCTGTGTCTGGGGCCCACTAGATATAGCAAATCCTCATAAATCAGGAGTGTAGCGGCCAGGACAGGAAATGTCTTTATTCTTCTGGAGCAAATGGGGATAAGGTATTAAGAAAAATTTTCTAGGAGGAAACATTAAAGTGATAGGGAATAATGTGAACAAAAGCATAGAGAAGGAGACCAAAGGGTTTCTGGTTGTATTAGATACCTATAAAATGCAGAATGTAAACTCCTTGAGGACATGACCTTTTTAATTTTTGTCACTGTACCCTCTGTGCTTAGAACAGTGCCTGGAAATCAGTTAGTTACTTATTGAATTGAATCGAAATGCTATAATAAAGTTTTAATATAAGTGAGAATATTCAAATTGAGTATAAAGGATTTCTTGAATTAATGATGTCTGAATGCTGGAATGGTTTTTTGAGGAATGTTGATGAAAGGTATTTTAAAATAAGATGAAATGTCATTTCCCCCATATTAACACTAGATGCTTTACATTTATGTGTGAACTGCTCGAAATCAATGGCATGAATTAGGTAGCTTTTCAAAATGTATTTTAGTATTATAAATTCTTTGTCTCTAATTTTGCAGTGTGATTATTCTCTAATCTTGAATCTAATGTGAATCTCTAAAGCTTACCATATAAAGGAGAATTTAAATGCTATTCCCAAACAAGTTGAAGACATCAACCCACTGCAAAAAAATGAATAAATAAATGTTTTGCATAGTCACTTTACATAAAATAATTCTTTAGAGACAAATGAAGGAAGGAGAGAGGGAGGGAGGGAATGAAGGGAAGGAAGGAAGTGTAATGGAAATGCAAATTTAAAGATCTTCCCTTCCCCTTTGATAGGCTCAAGAGACTCTGAGAACCTTCTTTGATTTGAAAATATACTCTGCCCCCTAATAGGCTGAATGTGGTCACATGGAGCCTGTGGCAGGAGGCTTGGTTTTCAGGAATGCCTACACCTTGATGCTGTGTGATTGGGCAGTGGGTCAAGAGGGTTGTGACATTCTCTGAGCCAGGAGAAGGCTATATATACTCTGATGTGAGATGTTGCTTTGGGGCTTACTTTGAGAAGAGTTATGTGATTTGACCAGTTGAGACTCTGGGCAGCCATTGAGCCCCCTGGCTTTGAAAACCCAGATGTTGGTGCTTCCCTCTCCAGTAACTGACTAGGTATGGCTGTAATGGTCAGACAGCTAGAAGCCTGTCTGCTGATCTGTTTCTCTGTCTGCTTGTAACTTCTGCCTGTAACTTGTTTGTATTCTCTGAAGTTTGGGGTACTGACCTTTTTCCCCTGAACTAGGTAAATGACATATATTTGATTAAAGCAAGATTGTTAACCCATTTTGAGTTGTTTTCCTTTAGAAAAGTAGATCTAAGAACCTGTGTTGGCAGCCACCCTGGGGATGCTGGGGTGCTTGCTGCTACACTACTCTCCTTTGCCACTTGTACTGGCCCAACCAGGGTAAACTAAACCAAAACAAACTATTAATTTCCTAAAGCTACTGGGTCCAAATTGACCCTATGTCTGATAGGCTTTATGGTTCAAAAACAAAAAAACCCCCCCCACAACACAACCACCAAAACCCAACCACAAAAAACAACCCAACCCAAAACAACAAAACCCACCACCACCCCACAGGTTCAGAAGAACAGTGAGCTCTGAGATATTTGGTAGATGTTTTACTGTTTTATTTTGGATTCTGTTTCTGTGATTGGGTGACTTTTGTATGTATGTCAATTCTGTCCCAAGAGGAACAACATTATGTAGAGTATATAAGTATGGTTGGTGGCATCTCTGTAGTTTTATCTACCTGTTTATCTCTGTACTGACAAATCCATTATCCTGAGATCAAGAAACCAGAAATTATACAAATATAATAAATACAAAAGGGAAGATGACTTTTTGAGTGGGTGAAAGTTCAATGCTAATGCTTGAAAAAATCTACAAAACCCTTGAAAGTGAGTCAGTGATTTAACAGTACTCTATATATTGTGGTGGAGTTAGAGGGTAGATCATGGATTCTTATAACCATAGAGAGCACAGCATTAATTCAGGATCTCTTCCTATAATTTACTGGCATACAGTGCCAGTGTGAGCTTGGAATCTCCTTAAATCTGAGCCCTTCAGTTTAATAGGATCAAGAGACTGACTATCAACACTACCTGGTGGTAAAATTCATCTATAAAATGGGAGTTAAAATACCTCTTTTATTTACTTCAAGGGGCTTTTATATAAGTGATATACACAAAAAGTACTTTTCAAAATATATACTACAACAAATATAAAGGTTCATTAATCAATGAAAGGCAAATTTCTACAAGTATATAATCCATGTCAACCACATGAAAAAGACTGGAGAATAAATTATATATAGCCAGGAGAAGGCTATATAATCCCTGATGTGAGGCTTTGCTTTGGGGCTCACTTTGAGAAGTGTTGTGTGATTTGACCAGATGAGACTCTGGGCAGCCATTGACAGCCCCCTGTAGCAGGAAGCACCCCAGCATCCCCAGAGTGGCTGCCAGCACAGGTTCTTAGATCTGCTTTTGTAAAGGAAAGCAACTCAAAATCAGTTAACAAGCTTACTTTAATCAAAGAAACATATATTACCTAGTTCAGGGGGAAAAGGTCAGCACCCCGAACTTCAGAGTATACATACAGATCAAACAGACAGACTTCCAAACTGTCCAACCATTATCAATACCAAATCACAGTTACCAGAGAGGGAAGCATCACATCTGGGTTTTCAAAGCCAGGGGGCTCTCAGCGGCTTCCCAGAGTCTCATCTGGTCAAATCACACAACACTTCTCAAAGTGAGCCCCAAAGCAAAGCCTCCCATCAGGGTTTATATAGCCTTCTCCTGGCTCAGAGAATGTAACCACCCTCTTGACACATTGCCCAATCACACAGCATCAAGGTGTGGTCATTTCTGAAAACCAGGCCTTCTACCACAGGCTCCATGTGACCATATTCAGCCTATTAGGAGGCAGAGTATATTTTCAAATCAAGGAAGATTCTCAGAATCACTTAAACCAATCAAAGGGCCTAGGGACAGGGAAGATCTTCAAATCTGAATTCCATTACACCCCCCTGCTTTGAAAACCCAGATGGTGATGCTTCCCTCTCTAGTAACTGTGATTTGGTATTGATGTAAAGGTTGGACAGTTTGGAAGCTTGTCTGCTTGATCTGTTTGTTTCTCTATCTTGTAAGTTCTGTCTGTACACTTTGAAGTTCAGGGTGCTGACCTTTTTCCCCTGAACTACGTAAATGATATATGTTTGATTGATTAAAGTAAGCTTGTTAACCCATTTTGAGTTGCTTTCCTTTAGAAAAGCAGATCCAAGAACCTGTGTTGGCAGCTACCCTGGGGATGTTGGGGTGCTTGCTGCTAGAGGAAGGAAGGAAGAAAGGAAGGAAGGACGGAAGGAAGGAAGGAAGGAAGGAAGGAAGGAAGGAAGGAAGGAAGGAAGGGAAGAAGGAAGGAAGGAAGGAAGGGAGGAAGGAAGAAATGGGTACTGAAGAAAAAACTATCATATCACAAGACTTTATTAAACCTATGGAATGAAGCTGGGGAATTCAGACTTAACAGATTACCATCCTACTAGAGTGTAATTTTCACAGAGGTCAACTAATCTATTAAAATTTCTTGATACTTAAGCTGAGAAATGCTTGTCTTCACCATAAATTATATTAACCCAGATCTACACATACATGTATACATGTTTCTCCTTCATTCTCAGAGGACCAAAATGACACCACTATGTTGTAGGTAAGGTACAGTGTGTCCTTCTGTGACTGATTAGACCAATATGAACTCAGAAGGCTCTACCAAGCATTGGGCACAAATAGTCCACGTAAACATTTGGAGTAGAAATGTCTCTAAATTTGTGCATCTCAATGTTTCTTCTGAGCTATCATAATTCTGCTTTGCCCATAGAGCATAGCACCTTCTTTAATGTGGACATGCCATGCTAAGTGGTCCTTTACAAGTACCTCCCATGTCATGCAATCAATTCCAAAGTTCTCCAAAGGAACCTTGAAAGTGTCTTTAAATATGCATACATATACATATACAAATATATACATGTTTGTGTATATATGTATGTATTTGGAGGGCAAAGTCCATATTCTATATGCTTCCCTTTAATTCTTGACATGAAGCTGTAGCATGTGAAGTATCCACACCCCAGTAACACCATCTCAGCATATAAACTAACCTATGTTGAAGGTAACTGATGAGCCTTAGACACATCAGTGAGCTAGGGAAATTTCTACCCCAAGCATGTGAAGACACCAGAGGAATGAATGGATGAGAATAATTTGTTTCATTGGCCATGAAGGCAACTGAAGCAGACTCAGTGGGGCAATTGGAGCTTGGTCAGACATTGAAGACACTGAGGTCATCTGATGTATCCCAGGCCATTGTCACTTGTCCTGACTTCTGTCTTGCCAACGGACTTCCATGACTCTGGAAGACAGTGAGTCTGACTTTGTGCAACTTTGCCTCACTTAAATCCAACTCATGCACAAGTCATCACTCAAAGGTCCTCTTCAGAAATGAAGGATGAACAACAACATTCCATGATAATACTATGTGGCATTTTATATTCAGTCTTTTAGGGAGATTTTCTAGAAAAGGCATCACAGAATCATGAAATCGCTGCATGTTTAGCTAACTCTGTTTTTCTTAAAAATTCTTTTTCCTGAATGAAGAGATAGATGGATAGACAGACAGGTAGAGAGAGACAGAGAGAGACAGAAAGAGAGAGAGACAACAAAGAGAGACAGAGAGACAGAGAGAGAGAGAGTCATTACTACTTAAGAATCACTGTACTAAGCTCTTCCAGTAAAAACACAAAAAAAGAAGACAGCGACCCAAGGAACTTACATTTCTAATCAGGGATGACAACAACAAAAAAAAAATGGGAGTATTTGAAAATACACATCATAGATTATTCAATCCAATTTCAACAAGCATTTGTTAAGTGCTTACTATGTGCCAGATTCTACCTAGGCAATGGGAGAGACGAAACAGTTCCTACTTTCAAAGAATTTATACTCTACTGAGGGGATGCAACACATATGCAAGTAAGTGGGAAAAGGCATAAAAAGAAAGATAAATAAATTCAAGAGGGAGAGGAGACTGGGGCTGGGAGTGCAAGATATACCTCATTTCCTAGAAGATGCATATCAGTAAAGGCAAAAGAGAAAGGGCATCTCTATTTTCCTGTGGAAAAACATTGCTTGCAAAATCACTTTGTGGGCCCAATGAGAGGATGAATTCTACCACCCATCTTCTCATATTTCCTACTTTAAAAATGACATTAATTGGCCATTAGGACTATAAATGTTCATGGAATTGAACAGAATTCAACAGGGCTTGGTTTAGATGAAGAACGAAGAAAGGTATGGGCAGAATGAGATAATGGAAAATTTTGCAAAAGAAAAATCTCCTAATGGGGGGTAGATGGGGAGCTTTTGGCAGGGCCTTTGGAGCTGAATTATAGAAAGTGTCCTACATGTTACTTCCATTTTGGCTGTGTTTACATCCATGACTATAGCAATAAAATCCAACTATGAATTTCAGTTAAAATTCTTCTTATGAGCATATTTGACTGTCATTGTAGTGGAAAGAACATTGAATTTGGAGTCAAGAGACATAGGATTGTAGTCTGCTTCTTCCAACACCACCCTGAGCATGAAAAATTTAGTTAACCTCCCGGAATCTCAATCTCTTCATTTGTAAAATAGATGTATACTGTGAATATTACAAAACATTTTATAATCCAGCGTGCTGTAATGGATGGGGCACTGGCCTTATAGTCAGGAAAGCATGTCTTCAAATCCTATCTTACTTACTAGCTATGGGAACCAGGGCAAAACATTTAACCTCTCTCTTCCCACTTTTCTCATCTATAAAATGAGAGTGTGGAACTTTCTGGTTCCATATCAATGATCCTGTGAACTTTAATTCATAGCCCTGTATAATTAAGAACTATTATTATCATAGGATTGATTTACATGGATATGTCCCACTGGATTTCCTTACTTTTAAGCTACCAGGCCTAAAATTCCATGGAACAATTGCCAGTTTAAAGGATCTTATCAAAAAGAGGAAGAAGGGAAGCTATGTAGAACAAATCTGTAAATGTCACAGCAATACCAGTATTTTGCTGAGACTCGTGGGATAAAGACCAGTGTCTGAGCTGCCATGATCAAGAAACAACACTGGGACACTTAGTGTCATAGGGCACAGGTATGCTAAGTGGGGCCTTGTATACAATAGGCTACATTCTCCACATTCCAGTTCCAAATCCTGGAGACGATAGTAAGTTCAAAACCCAAGTTAACATCAACAGAGCAAGTACTGCTTAGGGAAGAAATTGAGGTGGCACAGTAGATAGATCATTGGGTCAAGAAAATCGCCAAACTGGAGCCATGAAGAATAGGATATTACTGCAACAACTGAACAACAAAGAACAAAAGGGAAGAAACTGGTTCTCCTTAAAATACCAAACTGAAAGGAGTCAGTAAGTGACCCAGTGGTCCCCAAGTCTTCCAGTCATAACAAGATTCTTCTTCCTCACTTTAGTACATGAGTCTTTCCAAGGAGCCACACTCCTAGAGGATCCCTCCGCCCCACTGTTTGGAGAACTAGAGTGGGATTGGGATAATTATTTTATACTACCTTCAGAATATGTGGGCTTACTTTTTATTCTATTGGTCATTGTTACATTGATAACTTCAGGAAAGAGCAGCTAGGTGACACAGTGGATAGAGCACTGGCTCTGGAATCAGGAGGACCTGAGTTCAAATCTGGCCTCAGACACTACCCTGGGCAAGTCACTTAACCCCAATTGCCTCCAAAAATAAATAAGTAACTTCTAGAATCAGTGCCCATGTAAGTTAGGGAGAAAAACAGAAGTTTCACTTAAAAGTTATGAATGGAATCATATATACCTAGCAGATCAATGAATGTTAAGGGCATCTCCTTGAAAAAAAAATAGCAACCCACAGTTAGTGCCTGCTGTGTGTTAGAAAAAAAGCTGAGTGCTGGGGATACGTAGACAGAAGTGAAATGGTACCTGGTCCCAGGAAACTGACATTCTAATAGGGGATAAGATATTTAAGTATAAGCCAAATTGATACAGAGGACCTAGAAGGTAGCCTCAACAGGAGAGGCACTAGCAGTCATGGAGACCAGGAGATGCCTCCCAGAGAAGGCATGGTTTGAGTTGAGTCTTGAAAGAAGCCAAGGAAATGAGAACAGGTTAAAAGGAAGAGCATCTCTGGCATTGGGGAAATTCTGTGAAAGACATGGAGATAAGAGGTCAAGGGTCATCTGTGTTATAGAAAACCACTTACTACTGCGCTCATTATCTTTTGTCTTGGATGAGAACATGACATATATTTTTTTTTAAACACATGCTTTATTAACTTCTGTTTTACATCATTCATTTCCTCCAGATTTTGAGTTACAATCATTTTCCCCCCATTATTCCCCTACCCAACCTCCCAGAATAGTAGTCCCACAAGATATTGATTCCTCCAACCTGCTCTCTCCCATACCTTCTCCCATACCCCCATCGATTTTTCCATTAGAGGAAGGTGAATCTTTGTGTCCCAATGCCTGCACATCTTATCTCCCTATTACAAGCAAAAGAGTATTAATAATAGTATTTATATATATTTGAAACATTTAATGTTACGACCTCGAATTTCAGATCCATTTCCTTCCTCCCTTGTCACCCATTCCCTCTTGGGAGATAAGTAATTCAGTATATGTTGTACATGTCTAGCTATGCAAAACATTATCATAGTAGATATATTGTACAAGGCTGCTTATAATTCCCTCCCACTCATCCCACCCCCCACCTGGTCCATTCCCTACATGATCCTGTCCCTCTTCTATAGTGGGTACTTCCAACCTCCCCTTCCCCCAAGGATGCCCTCCCATCCATCATCCCTCCTCTCATCCCCCTTCCCCCTATCCTGCTGCAGGTTGAGATATCCCATTTAGTATGTATGTCATTTTCTCCCTGAACCAAATTCAATGTGAATGTGGTTTTGCCTTTTTAGCCTTCCTTATTCTCCCCCTCCTTTGCAACCACTTCCCCTTGCTTCTTCTACATGGGATAGTTTACCCTACCCTGTCTCTCCCCATCTCCTCTTGCCACTTTCCTCTCTCACCTCATAATTTCATCCCTTGAGTATTCTCCCTTCCCAACAAATTCAACCTATGCCCTCTATCCATATATAACTGTAACCTTATACACACACATTCACATATGTATTCATATGACCACACCCCTTCTTCCATTATTTTCATAGTGAGAAAGATATCATCAGTCACAGTTATTGCTTTTCCATATAGGAATGTAAATAGTTCAGCTTTGATAAGTTCCCCTTGATCTCTCTTCCCTGATTACCTTCTCAGGCATCTCTTCCTTCCTGTGTCTGGATGTCAAATTTTCTATTCAATTCTGGTTTTTTCCTCAAGAATGCTTGAAAGTCCTCTATTCCACTGAATGACCATATTTTCCCCTGAAACAAAATACTCAGTTTTGCTGGGTAGGTGACCCTTGGGTTCATTCCCAGTTCTTTTGCCCTCTGGAATATCATATTCCATGCCCTTCGATCCCTCAGTGTAGAAGCTGCCAGGTCCTGGGCTATTCTGATTGTGTTTCCACAATATTGAAACTGTTTCTTCCTGGCTGCTTGTAGTATTTTCTCCTTGATCTGGGGATTCTGAACCTGGCTATAATATTCCTGGGAGTTTTCTTTTTGGGATCTTTTTCAGGAGGTGATCAGTGGATTCTTTCAACCTCTATTTTGCCCTCTGGATCTAAAACATCAGGGCAATTTTCCTTGAGAATTTCTTGAAGGGTGATTTCTAGGTTCTTTCTTTGATCATGGCTTTCAGGTAGTCCAATAATTTTTAAATTGTCTCTCCTGGATCTATTTTCCAGGTCAGTGGTTTTTCCCATGAGATATTTCACATTGCCTTCTAATCTTTCATTTGTTTGGATCTGTTTAACAGCATCTTGATTTCTCATAAAGTCATTAGCTTCCATTTGCTCCAGTCTAACTCTGAAGGAATGAATCTCCTCAGTGAACTTTTGAGATTCTTTTTCCATCTGGCAAATTTGACTTTTAAGGCATTCTTCTCCTCATTGCCCTTTTGGGCCTCCTTTGCCATTTGAGTTAGTCTATTTTTTAAGGTGTTGTTTTCCTCAGTCAGGCTGTTGACCCTCATTTCATACTTTTCCTGCATCCTTCTCATTTCTCTTTCCAATTTTTCCTCCACTTCTCTTATTTGATTTTTAAAGTCCTTCTTAAGGTCCTCTATGGCCTGCAACCTGCTCATGTTTTCCCCTGGGGCTTTTGGAGCAGGACTTCTGACCTCACAGTCCTTTTCCCGCTCTATGCCCCCCAAATAGGAGTCTAGGGTTGCATTTTCTGTTTCCTTTGCCTTGGCATGTTGCCACTTAATTGCTTGACTTTTGGGCTTGTTGCCACACTATGGCTTTAAGGCCAGATAGAGGAATTTTCATCCAGAACGTGTGGGGGGCAACTTCCGTTTCTGGCAAGCTGTAAACCCACCCACAACTTCCACCCTAGATCACAATCCAGATCCAGGGAGGTTAAAGCAAGAGCGATTACCCCCCAAGACTGATCGCTGGATCTCCCACGATTTGTAGGCTGGGAGCCGGAAATGCCTCTGAAAACTACACAGTGGCGTGTCTCCTCAGCAGCTTCTAGCCCCCAGGGGAGGGAGCTGACGCATTCCCCAAATACAGGTCCCAAAGTCCATAGGACACCAACCTCTTACTTTGTCCTAGGCATGTCTATGTTGATAATTCTGGAGTCGCCACAGCTCCTGGTGTTCTGGGGTTCCTCCAGCAGGCTGCTGGCCCTGCCGCCCTGGGGCTAAAACCAAAGCTCAAGAGGACCTGGGCTCGGCTCGGCTCCTGTGCTCTGTGCTCTTCGTGCTGCCAGGTCCCAGACCTCTGCGCTGGTCCTTCCTGCAGGGCTGCTGGGCTGTCCTCAGCGGGAGGTTAGCTTCTCTGTGTCGTTCTGTGGGTGCTGGGGCTGCAGAAGTTGTTCAGAGTCCCCTTTTACATAGTTTGGGGGGAATCTGGGGGCAGAGAGGCTTGGACGAGCTGTTTCTACTCCGCCATCTTGGCTCCGCCTCGACATATATTTTTTAAAAAGGTTAGAAAGGGTAGAGATATGGAGGCAATACAATGTATTATTTAGAGATTTCCCTGAGCCTAAGAAATCCCACATCTTACACATCCTTGCTGTGTGATCCTGGGTAAATCAAAGCCTTTCAGTGCTCTGGGTCACTCTCTAAGACTACAAGTAGAAGATACAGAGAAAGTGCCAAACTGCATTGATAGAGGATATTTGCTTATCTGATAATTCTTTATACTAATGGAATCACAGTTTTGGTCCCTATCCTAAAAGGAATAGATTAGTAAAGAAATATTTCTAAATATCTGAGACAGAAAAGAAAAAGTTGTGTAATTTTTATACCTTCTGGTTCAGTTCCTGAGCATTCTCAAGTTTATAGAAGAAGATAGTACTGGTAGAGCAGAGCCAACTCTCTCTCTCCCTTTTCCCCCTTTCGCTCTCTCTCTCTCTCTCTCTCTCTCTCTGTATATGTTTGTGTGTGTATATATACATATATTTAATTATTTTGTTGATTGGCACCTCCTCTCATGCATATGGATATATATGAATATTTAGAAAGTTAGAGACTTTCTCATGTTTTGATTGGCTTGAAAATATTTTTATTCACCAAGAAGAATTCATGTCATTTTATTTCTAGAGTTTTCTAGAGATAATGAAATAGTAATATCTAGTGGTACTATAGAAGGGCATCTCCATGGCTCCATATGGTTTTCTGTGAAAATCCTAATGATATTTTATATGTGATCTATGGCTCAGAATTTGAAACTCTGGGTTTCCACAAACTAGAATCAATTCCCAGACCATCTCTTACACAAATTTTTTGTTTAGGCAGGTACCCCCCCATCCCCCATGGGAACCTTAGAATTTGACTCTTACGTAAGTCAGTTTCCATACAAGACTTCAAGCCAACAACCATCAAATATAATAATGTCTTTCTATTTTAACTCATTAAGTTTTCCTGGATCTATAGTGTCTCACTAATCTAACCTAGACTCCTGTATGTGTCATATAATGTCCTTCACAACTGACCTTTCCATCTCCATTATGTATTCTCCAGTCCATTCAAACTAGCTTTGAATGTGACCTCTATGTTCAAGTCACTGTGATAGGACACAAATAAAACAGCCAAAAAAAATCCCTTCCATCAAAGAAAGAACTTAAATTCTCTTAGGTGATATACTCTGAATACAGATAATATGTGGATGGAGAGATAACAACTCAAAGAATCAAGCAAGGTTTTTTCAATAAAGTGGCATATGAGTAGAACCTTGGAGGACGATAACTCTTCTAAGTAGAAGTGAAGAAAAAATACATTCCAGGCATGGGGAACCAGCTGTGAAAAGGTTTGAAGGTGGTAGATAGAATACTGAGTTTAAAGTTAGCCAGTTTGGCTGGAATGAAGAATGTGTGAAGGACAGTAATATGAAATAAGTCTCAAAAAAGATAGACTGGAACCAAATTGAGAATGATTTTAAAAGCCAAGTAGATGAGTTTGTATTTTATTCTGGACTCAACTGGGAGCCATTCAAGCAAAGGAGTGACTTGGTTGTACCTGTCACTATTTTATTTTGGTAGTTTATAGAGCAGGGATTGCAGAAGGGTGAGACTAAGGAGACAATAGTATGTGACAAATGACCAGAGGTGACAAGGTCTTGAACTGAGCTGATGGTCACGTGAGGAGGAAGAAGATGGCATACGCTAGTTAATATTATGAAGGTAGAATCTTTAAGACTCAGTGACTCGGGAGGCTAGGTGGTGCAGTGAGTAGAGCACCAGCCTTGGAATCAGAAGGACCTGAGTTCAGATCCGGCCTCAGACACTTAACACAAACAAACAAAAACAAAAAACAAAAAACCTAGCCATGTGACCTTGGGCAAGTTACTTAACCCCAATTGCCCTCCAAAAAAGCAAAAAAAAAAAAAAAAAGACAGTGACTGACTGGATAGAATATTGAAGCCTTAAAATCTTTAAAAACAATGGGAATAAAACAATCTAGAAAGAGTCTGGATATTTTGTTCTGAACAAAATAAAGGAAGAAACAACAGAAGACAAAATGAGCAGGCAGAAGACTTAGTAATCTAGGTGAAAAGAAACACTGAACCGTGGAAAGAGACTTCAGTTATATATATGAAAACCATACTAAGAATGATAAGAGCCAAATGTATATATCCCATCCACCACAGTTACTTACACAATTCCTATTCTTAAGTGAAATACTGAGAACCAGAAGGCGTTTAGTAAAATCTTTTTTTTTTAATAATATGAAGTCAGAACCAAACTAAACCTATGATTACTGATGAGATATGTCAGTCGAATCAGAATTTTTTTGTTTTTAGTTTCAGGCTTCTGCATGATGAAGATGAACAGCATTTAAAGCGTGTTCAGTGAGGTGTATTTGCTAGCAAGAAAACAGAAGTCGAACTTCCTAATCTTTACCTTCATTCAAAACTTATCCCTTTGTGTTCACTCCCACAGACATTGAATATAATGCATAAAATTATATATTATTTCTTGACGCAATGTGCTTTACGGGGCAAAGTAATGAAAAGAATTAGAGCAGAGGAAAAACCCTGAAAACTAAGCACTGGTATCAGGAGAACAATGTATCTCTTAACTCAGTGAAGTGTGTGTGCTTTGGGCATTAAGAACCATTCATTTACCATACTTTCCATTTCTTGCACTCCAGATAATTTTTTTCTGTATTTTCAGCTATTTGGGATCACATAGTTTGCTTTTTATTCCTAAATCACCTTCCACTTTTTTGCTTTCACACTAGAATTATTTGTAAAGTCTAAGTTCAATCACACCAAATTACAGCAAATGAAAATAAAAATCCTTGTGCTTTCTTTTATGATAGGGAAGAGAGAATGAGAGAGAGCTAGAAAGCAGAGACAGAGACAGAGAGAGAAAAAGGGTCATTAGGAGAACCAGTCCCACCCCAATATGCTATACTATGGCACAAGTGCATGCATATGCTTTGCCCTCATTCTTTGGAACACGTGGTCTGGCTCTTGTTAATAGATACATGTGACCTAGCAATTCCTGCTTCCCCTTCATAACTGAGGTGGGTGGCTTAAAGGATGACTGGTAACCATAGGTCTGCTAGAGTCAGCTCCTACTAGCTCCCAAGAGCAGACTGTAAAATTTGTATTATGAACATTTATACCTCAGAAATCAGCAAATGCTAAAAAATTACGCATTAATTTATTGTTTTGCCTGGACTTAAGAAAGTTATGAAAAAATGTTAACAATACAGTTTAATAACATGTTATTTGTATATTTTTTGAGTTAGTTGTTAAACATTTGCCAGCACAAACTGTCAGTTTACCTCTTGACACTGAAGTTTCCAATACTATCACTACTACTACTAATGATAATAATAATATTTATCTGATATCTACTTTGTGCCAGCACTTTACAAATATCATCTCATTTGATCCTCACAAGCACCCTCAGAAGTAGGTATTATTGTATCTATTTTATAGTTGAGGAAACTGAGGCAGAAGTTAAGAAACTTGAGCAGAGTCATACAGCTAATAAGTATCTAAGGCTGGATTTGGTGACATCAAAGTTTATCTGTTAAACAATAGAGCTTTTTCCTTGTGTTTGTTGTTCAATCATTCAGTCTTGTCCAGCTCTTCATGATCCTGTGGACCATAGCATGCCAATACTGTCCATGGAGTTTTCTTGGCAAAGATATTGTAGTGGTTTGCTGTTTTCTTCTCCAGTTGATTAAGGAAAATAGATATTAAAATGAGTTAGACTAGTGTATCAGCAAACACCCTAGCATGCCCAGGATGGCCTGTTAGCACAGGTTCTTTGATCTGCTTTGCTAAAGGAAAGACCCCTTTTAAAGGGGTCAACAATCTTACTTTAATTACAGATAAGTAGAAAAATACAAGCAGGGAAATTAGCACAGAGATTCAACAGACAGGACTCCTACTGCCTGAACAAAGTAATACAAACACCTACATATAGCCCCAGATCAGGAGAACACAAACCTCTGAGTAGTCAGGGAGCTCTTAACAAATAGCCACTCAGAGTCCCATCCAGGGAATCAAAAGTTCCTTCTCGTAAGCAAACCCCCAAAGTAAAATATGGACCTCCCAATATATATATATAGTTTTCAACTAATAGGATCAGAGCCAGAAGGCCCACAACCCTCCTCAGTGCCTAATTATCTTAGTACCAAAAGGTGTGAAAGCCTTCCTACAAGTAAGCCTCCCTGTAAGCAAGCTTTCCTCGAAGCAAGCCCCTCCCCCAAGGTAATTTAAATCTCTACATTGGCTCTATGTGACTCAGGATGTATCACAGCTATGATTGAAATACCTGTGTACCCTTAGACCTGGGAACACGCATCTTGTTCCAAGGGAAAAAGGGACATATGTGATCATATAGGGCTATTAATGGACAAGGAAGATCTTCCTATTCTATTAACATTGTAATTAATGAATTCATAGTATCAAAACTGAAAGGGATGGCAGAGATCAGCAAGTCATTAGTACATCATTTTACAAATGATGAAGCTAAGGCCCAGAAGCATTGTTTTTGTTTTTTGTTTTTTGGGTTTTTTGTTTTTTTTTTGCTTTTTGGAGGGCAATTGGGGTTAAGTGACTTGCCCAAGATGACACAGCTGGTAAGTGCTAAGTGTCTGAGGCTGGATTTGAATTCAGGTCCTCCTGACTCCAGGGCCAGTTGCTCTACTCACTGTGCCACCTAGCCGCCCCTTAGAAACATTGGTTTTTAAACTATTTTTTTTCCTTTGATGTTATGGACACATGGCAGTCTGGGTGAAGTCTATAGATCTCTTATCAGAACAATATTTTCAAATGAATAAAAATAAGGATTATAAAAGAGAACATTGACACTGAAAAAAACTAGTTATTAATTTAAAAAAATTAAATAAGCACAAACCTCAGATCAAGAACTTCTGCAATGAGTACAAATATAGGAAGAACCAGAACTGGAATCCTAAATCAGGACATTTGACTTAAAATCTGGTACCCTATTCCATTATATGATAGTCCTTTCCTAAGGCCCTTTCTAGCTCTAAATCCCCTGATATTATTTTCTGTTTTCCTTCAAATACAAATTGTTTTTAATTTATCTAATAATATTTCTTGCAACCCCAGGATCTGGAACATCTGCATTCAAGGATCACCAACGACATGTACCAACTGCATGACCCTAGACAAGGCACTTAACCTCCCCATGGAAGCAAATCTCTAGTACTAAAAGAGCAGGTTCAAATCTGCATTGGCAGACAAAGTTATTTAGTAGATGTTCATTAAATCTATGAAATTATCTCTTCTCTCCCTCCCTCAAAAAAAAAATGAAGAGAATTAATGAGACCAAAAGAGAGTAATTCCAGAATTACAAATAAGAATTCAGTGTTTTTAAGAGGTAGGTAACCTTGAATTCAAAAACTGAATTCTTATTTTTCCCATTATCCCCATCATGCTCTCCTCTGTTCTTGTGACCTTGTCTGGGTTGACCACGTCACTTTCTTCTTCAGTAAATTCCAGTGACTTCCCATTGCCTCTACAATAAAATATACACCCTACATTTAGCTTTGAAAACCCTTCAAAACCTGGCCCCAATCTATCTTTCCAGCTTCCATGGACATTGCTCCCTCTCCCATACTCTGTACTCCAGCCCAACTTGCCTTCTCTCCATACCTTGTAGTTGTAGTGGCTGTTTTCCATGCCTGGCATGCACAATCTCATTGCTACGTCACAGAATTCTCTTCTTCCTTTAAGACATGATTCAAGGAGGGGGCGGAGCCAAGATGGCGGAAAGGAAGCAGTAACCTCGATGAGCTCCTCTGTCACTAAGTCCAAAAGGGTAAATCTGAGCGGATTCCGGAGTGACGGAGCCCACTGGAAGACAAATTGTGGCAGAATCCAGCACAGGAGGTTGCCCAGAGTGCCCGCACAGGTCGAGCGCAGAGCGCGTGGGGTCTGCACAGCTCAGACCTAAGAGCAGGCAAGCAGACTACACCAGAGAGAGAAAAAGCCCCAGCCTGCAGACTTACCAAGGACGAATCGCAGTCATCTCGCAGAGGGAACGGATCATTGGAGCCAGGTAGGAGAGTCGGGCCCCCAGTGGAGAGAGTGGCTTCTCAGGCTGCATTCAGCCCCCCAGCCTGGAAGTTTAGAAACTGCCTGCCTGTATGATACAGGGGCTGGAATGGCAAAGTAAATTCTAGCTGCTCAGATCCTCCCATCCCTCCTTCATGAAGCAGAAAACCCAAAGATAAGTCTCCCACCCAGATTGAAATCCCAAGTTAATGGAAATAGCCTCAGGCTTGAGACTCTCCAAGAAAGGGTGTAACTGAGACAGCCAGGAATTTGAAGAGAAGAGAGGGAGGGGACCCAACAAGCCCCACCTCACCTCACCAACAAAAGCCTACTTATAGCCCAGGGGTATAGAGGCAGAAATCTGAAGTGGTCAGACTCATCCCCACCTACACATCTACATTCCTCACTGACTTCCCTGACTTAGCCATAAACTAGCCACCCAGAGGTATTCAAAGTCAAGGATCAGGCCCCAAACTCATAGCCTGAGACACTAAGAAACAGGAAGTCACAATGGGAAGGAAGGAAGCTGAAAAGGAGAAGGGGAAGGCAAGAAAGTCTATTCGAGCATACTATGCAGGGCAAGAACAACAAAACACACAGGACAATATAGACTCTCTGCCCACACCAGAGACCACAGAAGGAAACATGATCTGGTCTCAAGCCCAAATAGCATTCCTGGAGGAGCTTAAGAAAAATTTTAAAGACCAAATCAGGGAGGCAGTGACCAACTTGGAAAAACGTCTGAGTGAAGTAATTGGAGAAAATACCTCCCTAAAAAAGGAACTTCAAAAACTAACTGAAGACCATAATTCACTAAAAATTAGATACAATCAAACTGAAACTCAGAACTCTATGATGGAGCAGGAGTCAATCGAAAAAAACAAGATGATCAAAAAATTGCAAGAAAATGTAAAATATCTCACTGGAAAAATAACTGACCTAGAGAACAGATCCAGGAGAGACAACCTAAGAATAATTGGTCTACCAGAAAACCATGATGAGAAAAGCAGTCTAGACAATATCCTCCAAGAGATTGTCAAAGAAAACTGTCCTGAGGTCCTGGAATCAGAAGATAAAATAGCTATTGATAGAATTCACCGGACTCCTCCTGAAAGAGATCCCAAACTGAAAACTCCAATAAATATAGTAGCCAAATTCCAGAATTATAAGATTAAAGAAAAAATTCTACAAGCAGCCAAAAAGAAACAATTCAAATATCGAGGAACTACAGTTAGGATCACACAGGACCTAGCAGCTTCTACATTAAAAGAGCAGAGGGACTGGAATTTGATATTTCGTAGGGCAAGAGAGCTAGGACTACAACCAAGGATTAACTACCCAGCAAAACTGAGCATAATCTTTCAGGCAAGGAGATGGACGTTTAATGAAGTAAAGGACTTCCAGACTTTCCTAATGAAAAAGCCAGAGCTCAATGGAAAATTTGATCTCCAATTACAAGACTCCAGAAGAACATAAAAAGGTAAACAAGGGTAACATAGACTCACACATGCAGAAGTGCACACACCCACACCCACAAACACAAGCTCATTACCTGGGATGCAACAAGAGCAAAATGTTCACATCCCTATATGTGGAGCTGATAACTGTCAATATTTGAAATCTCTATGATTATCATGACCTGAAAAAGGGTTATACTTAGAGGGTGTAGGTATGAATGCACTAACATGGAGTCTAAAAAAAAAAAAAGACTATTAAGGGGATCAATGGTACTGTAATGGGAAAAAGGAAAGGATGAGCTAGGAAAAGGTAAAATATGCCATCTGAAGAGGCATCAAAACACACTATAGAAGAAGGGAAAGTAAGAGGGAGAGGAACATCATTTAAACACTATTCTCACTGGTTCTGGTTCAAAGAAGGATCAAATTAATCACTGAAGTTTAAGAATCTAACGTGAATAGACACATAAATTCATTAAATAGAGGAATTGGAGGGAGGGAGAGGAGCATTGTTTGAAATTTACTCTCATTGGTTTGGAATCAAACGGGGAGTAATTTACTCTGATAAGTATAAAAATTTGTTGTGTCCTATAGATAGTGGGAGGGTAAGGGGGGGGGTGAAAAGGAGGAGACTAAAGAGAGGGATTATAAGGGAGGGAAATAGTAGTAAGGGGAGAGGGTAGGTTAAGAAGGGGGGTCACTGGGTGGGAACACTGAGGGAGGGGGTGGTCAAAAGGGAAAACTTCAAGTAGGGGAAGGGAGAAGGAATAAACAAAAACATAAATAGGGGAGGGAATAGGATGGAAGGGAAGAGACAGATAGTCATCATTACTGTGAATGTGAATGGGATGAACTCTCCCATAAAACAGAGGCGGATAGCAGAATGGATTAAAAACCATTATCCTACAATATGCTGTCTTCAAGAAACACATTTGAAACAAATGGATACCCACAGGGTAAAGGTAAAAGGTTGGAGTAAAATTTATTGTGCCTCAGCTAAAGTAAAAAAAGCAGGGGTAGCAATACTTATCTCAGATAAAGCAAAAGCAAAAATAGATCTAATTAAAAGAGATAAGGAAGGAAACTCTATCCTACTAAAAGGCACCATTGAGAATGAAGCAATATCACTACTTAATTTATATGCACCAAGTGGTATAGCATCCAAATTCCTAGAGGAGAAGTTAAAGGAATTAGAGGAAGAAATAGATAGCAAAACTATACTAGTGGGGGACCTTAATCTCCCCCTCCCTGAACTCGATAAATCTAACCTCAAAATAAACAAGAAAGAAGTTAAGGAGTTGAATAGAATCTTAGAGAGACTAGATATGATGGATCTCTGGAGAAAACTGAATGGGGATAAAAAGGAATTTACTTTCTTCTCAGCAGTGCATGGTACATACTCAAAAATAGACCATGTACTAGGGCATAAAAACCTCACAATCCAGTGCAGAAAGGCAGAAATAGTAAGCGCATCATTCTCAGATCATGATGCAATAAAAATTATATGCAATAAAGGGCCATGGAAAGATAGACTAAAAACTAATTGGAAACTAAACAATTTAATCCTAAAAAATTGGTGTGTCAAAGAAGAAATTATAGAAACAATCAATAATTTCATTCAAGAGAATGATAATAATGAAACAACATACCAAAATTTGTGGGATGCACTAAAGGCAGTTCTCAGGGGAAGTTTTATATCCCTGAGTGCATACTTAATTAAAGCAGAGAGAAGGGAGGTCAATGAATTGGACATGCAATTGAAAAAGCTAGAAAAAGAACAAATTGAAAATCCCCAATTTAGTACTAAATTAGAAATATTGAAAACCAAAGGTGAGATTAATAAAATTGAAATTAAGAAAACCATTGAATTAATAAATAAAACTAAGAGCTGGTTTTATGAAAAAAATCAACAAAATTGATAGACCCTTAGTCAATATGATAAAGAAAAAGAAAGAAGAAAACCAAATTATGAGTATCAAAAATAAAAAGGGTGAATCTACCTCCAATGAAGAGGAAATCAAAAAAATAATGAGGAATTATTTTTCCCAATTGTATGCACATAAATATGACAATCTTAGTGAAATGGATGAATATTTACAAAATCACAAATTGCCCAGATTAACTGAAGAGGAAGTGAATTACCTAAATAACCCCATCTCAGAAAAAGAAATCAAACAAGCCATCAATGAACTCCCTAGGAAAAAATCTCCAGGGCCAGATGGGTTCACTAGTGAATTCTATCAAACATTTAAAGAACAATTGATTCCAATACTCTACAAACTATTTGGGAAAATTAGTGAAGAAGGAGTCCTATCAAACTCTTTCTATGATACAAATATGGTACTGATTCCTAAATCAGGAAGAGATAAAACAGAGAAAGAAAATTATAGACCAATCTCCCTCATGAATTTAGACGCAAAAATTCTAAATAAAATATTAGCCAAAAGACTCCAACAACTTATCACAAAAATAATACACCCTGATCAGGTAGGATTCATTCCAGGAATGCAAGGATGGTTTAATATTAGGAAAACCATCAATATAATTGAGCATATCAACAACAAAACTAGCAAAAACCACATGATCATCTCAATAGATGCAGAAAAGGCTTTTGACAAAGTACAACATCCATTCCTATTAAAAACACTAGAAAGTATAGGAATAAATGGAGCCTTCCTTAAAATAGTTGCTAGCATCTATCTAAAACCATCAGCAAGTATTATATGCAATGGGGATAAACTAGAAGCCTTTCCAATAAGATCAGGAGTGAAACAAGGGTGTCCACTATCACCCCTCTCATTCAATCTGGTACTAGAAACGTTAGCAGTAGCAATTAGAGAAGAAAAAGAAATCAAAGGAATCAAATTAGGCAAAGAAGTGACCAAGCTATCACTCTTCGAAGATGATATGATGATATACTTAGAGAATCCTAGAGAATCAAGTAAAAAACTACTAGAGACAATAAATAAATTTGGCAAAGTTGCAGGATATAAAACAAACCCACATAAATCCTCAGCATTCCTGTACATCTCTAATAAAACTCAACAGCAAGAGATAGAAAGAGAAATACCATTTAAAGTCACTGTAGACATTATAAAATATTTGGGAATCTACTTGCCAAAACAAACCCAGAATCTATATGATCAAAACTACAAAACACTTCTCACACAAATAAAAACAGATCTAAATAGTTGGAAAAATACCAATTGCTCGTGGCTGGGTCGAGCTAATATAATAAAAATGACAATTTTACCCAAACTAAATTATATATTTAGTGCCATTCCAATCAATTTACCAAAAAACTACTTTGTAGAATTAGACAAAATAATAACAAAATTTATTTGGAAAAACAAAAGGTCTAGAATATCAAGGGAATTAATGAAAAGAAATGCTAGGGAAGGTGGACTAGCTATGCCAGATCTTAATCTGTATTATACAGCAGCAGTCATCAAAACTGCTTGGTACTGGCAGAGGTGTAGAGTAGTGGATCAATGGAATAGATTAGGTGCAGGAGACCCAGCAGTTAATGAATATAGCAATCTATTGTTTGATAAGCCCAAAGACCCCAGTTTTTGGGATAAGAATGCACTATTTGACAAAAACTGCTGGGAAAACTGGAATACAGTATGGCAGAAACTGGGCATAGATCATTATCTAACACCATATACCAAAATCAAGTCTAAATGGGTGCATGATCTACGTATAAATGATAATACTGTAAGCAATCTGGGAAAGCAAAGAATAGTTTACCTGACACATCTGTGGAGAGGGGAAGATTTTAGGACCAAACAAGAATCAGAGAGCATTATAAAATGCAAAATGGATAACTTTGATTACATTAAATTGAAAAGCTTCTGCACAAACAAAGCCAATGTAACCAAGATCAAGAGGGAGGTAGGAAATTGGGAAAGAATTTTTACAACTGCGTCTCTGATAAAGGACTCATTTCTAAAATTTATAGAGAACTGAGCCAAATCTATATGAATACAAGTCATTCCCCAATTGAGAAATGGTCAAAGGATATGAATAGGAAGTTTTCAGAGAAAGAAATTAAAGATATCTATAAGCATATGAAGAAATGCTCTAAATCACTATTAATTAGAGAAATGCAAATCAAAACAACTCTGAGATACCACATCTCTCCAGTCAGATTGGCTAAGATGACAAACAAGAAAGTGACAAATGCTGGAGAGGATGTGGACAAATTGGAACACTAATACATTGCTGGTGGAGTTGTGAACTTATCCAACCATTCTGGAGAGCAATCTGGAATTATGCCCAAAGGATTATAAATAATTTCATACCCTTTGACCCAGCCATACCACTCCTAGGGTTATATCCCAAAGAGATCATAGTAGTGGGAGGAAGAACCATATGTACAAAAATATTTTTAGCAGCCCTTTTTGTGGTTGCAAAGAATTGGAAACTAAAGGAGTGCCCATCAATTGGGGAATGGCTAAACAAGTTGTGGTATATGAATGTAATGGAATTTTATTGTGCTATAAGAAACGAGGAGGTGACGGATTTCATAATTACCTGGAGAGACTTATACAAACTGATGCTGAGCGAGAAGAGTAGAATCAGAAGAAATTTGTATACAATCACAGACATACCGTATCTGTGACGACCAACTATGACAGACTGGACTCTTTTCAGCAATGCAGTGATATAAGTTAATCCCGAATGACTCAAGAAAGTGAGAAATGCGCCATCCAGAGATATAACTAGAAAGAACTGAGCCTGAATCCTGATGGAAGCAAACTAAATGATCTTGTTCTTCTCATTGTTTGGTTTTACTTCTTCCTTACCATCTTTCATCCCACCTAGTACAATATGCCTTTGTAATTGGAATAATGTTTAATATGAATGCATTTGCAGACCCTATACTGTACTATATGACGTCATGAGGGGAGGGGGAGGGAAGTAAAGGAAATTTGAAAATCAAGGAACTATGGAATTGAATCTTGTTAACTGAAACTAAACTAATAAATTAATTTAAAAAAAAAAAGAAGAAAACCAAATTATGAGTATCAAAAATAAAAAGGGTGAACCTACCTCCAATGAAGAGGAAATCAAAAAAATAATGAGGAATTATTTTTCCCAATTGTATGCACATAAATATGACAATCTTAGTGAAATGGATGAATATTTACAAAATCACAAGTTGCCCAGATTAACTGAAGAGGAAGTGAATTACCTAAATAACCCCATCTCAGAAAAAGAAATCAAACAAGCCATCAAAGAACTCCCTAGGAAAAAATCTCCAGGGCCAGATGGGTTTACTAGTGAATTCTATCAAACATTTAAAGAACAATTGATTCCAATACTCTACAAACTATTTGGGAAAATTAGTGAAGAAGGAGTCCTATCAAACTCTTTCTATGACACAAATATGGTACTGATTCCTAAATCAGGAAGAGAAAAACAGAGAAAGAAAATTATAGACCAATTTCCCTCATGAATTTAGACGCAAAAATTCTAAATAAAATATTAGCCAAAAGACTCCAACAACTTATCACAAAAATAATACACCCTGACCAGGTAGGATTCATTCCAGGAATGCAAGGATGGTTTAATATTAGGAAAACCATCAATATAATTGAGCATATCAACAACAAAACTAGCAAAAACCACATGATCATCTCAATAGATGCAGAAAAAGCTTTTGACAAAGTACAACATCCATTCCTATTAAAAACACTAGAAAGTATAGGAATAAATGGAGCCTTCCTTAAAATAGTTGCTAGCACCTATCTAAAACCATCAGC